>NW_021024687.1:4290284-4338597 GCF_004153795.1 Camellia sinensis
GGTGCAACACTACTCTCGCTCGAGCGACAAACTCCTCGCTCGAGCGAAGGACCAAAAATCTGGGCAGCAACACTAGGCTCCCAAACACAACCAACCTGTAACAAACCTGCCCAACACATCCCATAACTCAATATACAAGGTACAAAGGATGCAAACACGATAATAAACAACAACCAACATCCACGGACACATGTCCGGATCACTGTATAACAAGGGTAAACCCGGGATCGCTATAGCTGGCGCATGGCAAGCCTCATGGCTGCCAACTCAAGCCTCATGACTTGCCAACTCATGCCAACCTCTTTTGCCTTCCTTTTACCATGTGGGTTGGCCACCCTTCCATGTGGCTGCCAACTCAATTTGGGTTGATCTCCTACAAACCCCTAAGAAGTATTAACATGTCTAACAATGACAATGAAATAGAAACATTATCTGAAGACTGAGGGGGCATGTCTCTGGGCCTTGTGATCTAGTCTTTGTTTATTATGGAAAATTCAATTTCCACACTGTTTTGTCTCTGTGTACACAATTAATGGGGAAAAAAAATTATGATAATTTTATCATGAAGCAAACTGACGATAATGGACATCAATACACACTACAAATTAAATCTAGATTTTCTCTATACATATCTTTAAAAAACAATAATTCTCAATGCACAACTTTAAAAAAAAAACAAAAAAAGAACAAAAATTAAAACTTAGTTCCTACATTGTTTCTCACTACCTCTATTGTTTTCCATTACTTGCTACACTCCATTGTTACACTTTATCCATTGCTTGCATAAACTACTCTGATATCAAGTACTGAAAAATTGTAAAACATTCGGCGCTACAGAACCGATTTAATTTAAAAAATTCAAAAATTAAGTATCAAAAATTTTGTAAATAATTCGGAAGTATATAATTGAAAATGTACAATAATTTCGGAATATTTTTTCTGATTGATGAGTGACTTCTTGTTTCTGAATATTTTTTCTAATTGATCTTTCAGTTCATTCATGTTTCAATGGCTGCCAACAACCCCTCTGCCCTAGAAAAAGAACAGATACTTCATACATATACAGACACTAGCACTATATATGTATGCTTATGAGATAGGGAAAGCTATTAACTGGAAAATTCTACTGAGATACTTCATACATATTCACTTTGCTTGGTTACCGGTTTTTCAAAACATTTTTCAAAAAATTTTACTTTCTTATTTTTCGTGTTTTTTTGTTTTTACTAAATTTTTTTAATATTTTAAGTAATTTTTTTACTTTTTAAACACACCTAACATAAATACACCTAAAAAGTAAAAAAAATATAAAAAAAAATCTTTTAAAAATTTACTAAATACCAAAAATATAAAAAAAATACAAGAATTCAATACATTTTTTGTATTTCTATGTATTTATTAATTTTTTAAAATATTTTTTCACAAATTTTTTATTTTTAGATACCCTAACTAAGGTGCATCTAAAAAAGTAAAAAAAAATGTTTAAAATTTAAAAAATATTCACTAAAAACAAAAGAATACAAAAATCAAAAAACTCTGTTTTCAAAAAACTTAATCCAGAAAATTCAAACCAAACACACTTATTACTTTTTTTTTTTTGATAATTTTGTGCAGATCACGAAACCCCTCTCTTTTTTTCTTGAGATCGCGAAATGGAAAAACAATAACATATTATTGCTTTTATCGTTGACAAATATTGTAGGGTTACGGTGGGATGGTTCGGGAAAGAGGAGAGAGAAAGTGGAATTACCTGAAAATGCTTGGAGTTTTCGCAGCAATTCTTTGGTTCTCCTACTCCTCTTTATTCTCTGGATGCGGCTAGTGTTGTTTGCTCTGAATATATAGTTATGAAATTTAAAAGGAAGTTTCTGGATGAAATAGTCATGTAATTTAATTTTTATATTATCATTAATGTATTTTAGGTAAATTATAAATATATTTTTTAAGATTTATTTAAAATATAAATTGTACAGAATTAATTAAAAAATGAAATTAATAATTATTTTTCTATACAATAATAAAATTACTTAAATTATAATTAAAATATATTTCTAAAATCCTTAAAAACTATTAATTGACTTAATAATTTATTAGAAAGTTAATTAATTCATTTAAAAATTTAAATTTGAAAGGAAAGTTAATTAATCTATTTAAAAATTTATATAGCTTTTATGCCTTAATTTATACATTTTAAAAGGAAAGTTAATTAATTCATTTAAAAATTTAAATTTGAAAGGAAAGTTAATTAATCTATTTAAAAATTTATATAGCTTTTATGCCTTAATTTATACATTTTAAAAGGAAAGTTAATTAATTCATTTAAAAATTTAAATTTGAAAGGAAAGTTAATTAATCTATTTAAAAATTTATATAGCTTTTATGCCTTAATTTATACATTTTAAAAGGAAAGTTAATTAATTCATTTAAAAATTTAAATTTGAAAGGAAAGTTAATTAATCTATTTAAAAATTTATATAGCTTTTATGCCTTAATTTATACATTTTAAAAGGAAAGTTAATTAATTCATTTAAAAATTTAAATTTGAAAGGAAAGTTAATTAATCTATTTAAAAATTTATATAGCTTTTATGCCTTAATTTATACATTTTAAAAGGAAAGTTAATTAATTCATTTAAAAATTTAAATTTGAAAGGAAAGTTAATTAATCTATTTAAAAATTTATATAGCTTTTATGCCTTAATTTATACATTTTAAAAGGAAAGTTAATTAATTCATTTAAAAATTTAAATTTGAAAGGAAAGTTAATTAATCTATTTAAAAATTTATATAGCTTTTATGCCTTAATTTATACATTTTAAAAGGAAAGTTAATTAATTCATTTAAAAATTTAAATTTGAAAGAAAAGTTAATTTATCTATTTAAAATTTAAATAGCTTCTATGCCTTGATTTACACATTTTAAAAGGGAAGTTAATTCATTCATTTACAAATTTAAATTTAAAAAGAAAGTTAGTTAATCTGTTTAAAATTTTAAATAACTTTTATGTCTTGATTTACACATTTCAAAAAGAAAGTTAATTAATTTATTTAAAAATTTAAATTTAGAAATTGAAAAGGAAAGTTAACTAAGATATAAATTTGAATTTGAATTTTTATACTACTAAAATATAGGAATTAATCTACATCTTTCATAGATTCTTTTTTCTTGATGTTTAATAATTTTATATGCATCGATATTCCAATCTATATATCTATATTATAGCAAGCAGGCATTCCATTAAAAAAAAAAATCATGAAACCTCCAAAGATTAGTGATGTAGATAGAATCGAACAAAATGTGTAGGTCTTAGAGGTTTAAAGAAAAAAAATTATGTTAGAATTTGTTCAAATGTAATTCTCTTAATATTTATAAATATTTTTTATTGATTGACAAAAAGCACCATAAACATTAAGATCATTGTTTTTTTTATCATATTGAGTTATTAAAATAAGAGGTCTTATAGGCTTAACCCACGAAATGTTGGAAGAAAAAAAAATCGACTCGATCTAAATTTTCTAGACTCATTTTTAATATTTAATCTCATATTAGAACCCTCAAACTAACTTATACCGGTTACAAACCGATAAAGATAATTTTAAATAATCAAGACAATTTTTAATGACTAGGTGAATGTCACAATGGTATAAATATTCAGTCAACTAGCTTTCAGGTCACTTCTAATTTTTAGTCCAACACCAAAAGTCAATTCTAATCCGTTTTCACATAAGAGTTATGACAACAATTTTAAGTAAACAAATTTTTAGGTTTTACAAAATAAGAAAAAGTTAGTATATTAAAAAATATAATTTATTACTATCATATGGTAAATTAAAATTATGAAACTTATCAAATGAAATGTATTTATATTTTATTGTAAATAAAATCTTTGTAATTTATTATCTAAATTTTACCAATTAAATTATGACATGCAGGTTTTTATTAAGAACTTAGAAAATACAATTAATGACATTAGAATAAAAATCTTCTCTTAGTGTAAATCTAATAAAAATTAATAAAAATTTATTGATCATAAATCACTTTTACAACATATTTTAAATAAGCTTTATATTATTATTTTAATTTAGAAACAAATTTTTTGATTATTTATTTATACTTGTGCATAGCACGAATAATATACTAGTATAATTATATTGAAATACTGTGTCTCATATTGAATAATAATTTACTAATTACATGAATAAAAAAAATCATCTTCTCATTTCTTTTACTCACAACTTATATCTCAAATTATTTTATATTTTTACATTAATTCTTATCCATTTAACCATATTAAAAGAAAAATTAATATAATTACATCAAAACTTTTTTTTTTTTTAAATCAAATTTTAAGGTTAGTGTAATGGGTTTATTACAGTTTATACCTCTAAATTATCGTTAAATTGTCAATGTATTAAATCTCCAAAATATATGTAGATTAAAATATATTTAGTTCATAAACTATCAATTGAACCAAACCTATTTAATCCCTGAAAAGGTTACAAAAATAAAATATAAGCTCATAAACATCATAAATTGGTAAAAAAAACCCTAATCTAATTTAAATTTGATTTCAAAAAAACTTAAATTTTAATTCTATCTTTAAAAAGTGAGTGTTACCTCTTATGGTGAATTTTCTTTATGAGGATAAGAGTAATTATCTATAGTATTTTCTTATTTATCTTCTAAAATGACTACGTGTATTTGCCTTTATCTAATATTATATGTCGGATTTCATTTATAATTATTAATTGATTGTTTTTAGGTTTTTCACAACATTCTTTTTATAATTTAATTAACATATTATTTTTTTCTATTATTATTTGTGGCAAAAAGTTAATATTTAAATTATCTAATTCTATATCTAATACTTATATAATTTTATCGGTAAGGCTGAGAAATCAAACTTTAATATTACTTTAATCACACAACACAGAGAGAGAAAAAATGCTTAATAGAGACAAAATAAAAATTTTGTAATAAATTTTTGATTAGGTTGGGACTTTTATTAATTAGGTAGACCCAATACTTTTATTGCCATCAAGTTTTATACCAAGCCTTAACCACCATCTACTAATCCTCATACTAACAATATAAGCCCCATGGAGGCACAAACAAAGGGAATAAAGTGCGCCCCATCAACCATAAAATTATTTTCATAAAATCAATATATAATTTATTAATTTATTCCTTATACAAATTATTAATATTTTCTAAAATAAAATACATTCACATCCACACACATCCACATTCACAAAATCATACAAAGAATAATATATATGTATCCTTTAACAATTGTCAACTAAATATTCTTTACAAAATTATATAAAACATTCTCCAACAATACTAATAATTTTTTATATATTCAAGAACTTAAATTTTTGTATCTAAAACAAAACAAAACAAAAGTATTGACAATACAAATAAAAAAAAAAACATATATTATAACTTGTTTTAATATCAACAATAAGTTCCAATATTGATATGCAAAGATATCATCATGTACTCAAAAAGAGTTCCATCTGCAAAAAGAAACCCCGAAAAAACTCATCATTTACAATATAATTAATTTCAAACTTATAGCAAATGCAAAACATTTGATATTTATTTCAATAAATAAATAAATACAAAAAAAAATATTGTAACATACATGAATCGAGTGCCAAACAATGTATCTTCCAACAGCTTCTCCAACTGTTCTTAGACCTCGGGATGTTTCCCAAAGAGCATTCGGCTTTTCGCTTTTAAGACAAAGACTTTGCAATATTCAAGGCTAATTAGAACT
This sequence comes from Camellia sinensis, assembly GCF_004153795.1. Taxonomy (NCBI): domain Eukaryota; kingdom Viridiplantae; phylum Streptophyta; class Magnoliopsida; order Ericales; family Theaceae; genus Camellia; species Camellia sinensis. The sequence goes on from NW_021024687.1 coordinate 4,296,066, forward strand.
CCATCAATTTCACACAACGAATTGTCAATAATAAGAAGTCCTTCCACCAATTGGACTACTGGTATACGTAAAGTATCCAAAAAAACTTTAATTACATCCTAGAATGATGATAATACTATCAAAATCAGGGAGTGGTTGAACACATTGTGCTATAATCTAACAATAATCGAATAAACACAAAAGATGAAAAGAGTTTCTGAAGGACTTATTTTCACAAATGGAAATTTGGCTCTAGATTCAAAACCATAACCGATTTCGAGTTCCGTCTTTTACAAGTCATTTTTGCCTAGTTAGTCAAGTGTGTCAAGTTTCCTGGACATCCGAAGCCGTGTGAGCATTTTATTGTGTCAACCGGTTCAAACAAGAGTTTCTAAAGGATAAGTTTTCGCAAACGAAAATTTGGGAGTCAACCGGTTTGGAAAAAGAGTTTCTAAAGAATAAGTTTTCATAAACAGAAATTAGGCTTTAGATTCAAAACCGGCAATCGGTTTCAAGTCTCGTCTTCTCGTACAAGTCATTTGTGCCTAGTACGTTGTTGTGTCAAGTTTCATTGACATCTGACGCCGTTTAACCATTTTAGTGAGTCAACCAGTTCGAAAAGAAAGTTTCTAAAGAACAAGTTTTCATGAACAGAAATTAGGCTCTAGATTCAAAACTGAGAATCGATTTCGAGTTCCATCTTCTCCCACAAGTCATTTGTGCCTCATTCATCTTGTGTGTCAAGTTTTGTTGACATTCGATGCCGTTTGACCATTTTAGTGAGTCAACCTATTTGAAAAAAAAGTCTCTAAACGACAAGTTTTACCTCATCATTTGGTAATGGTGTACATGGGTTCTCATCGGCCTCATAATCCGTAGGTTCATGGTGGCCACTCAATGCATCCGGTATCTATGATATTCGTGGTATTCTTCGTTAATCGTATTTATAATCAATGATAGAATTGTGCTGAAATTAGATATTTATAAAAAATAATTTATACCAAACCTGTTTGTTGTGATTTGTACTCCCTTCTTAGGACACAATAGCCAACATTTCAACTTTCATTTGTTGTATATGTGTCGAAAGCCCTACTCGCATCTCCTCTCTCAATTCCTCTCTAATCTCATCCCTCAGCTCTTGTCTTAACTCCGTACTAACCTGCTTAGTGATCTCAGCAACAGTCGATGACTAAGATCCTAACCGTGATGACTTTAGATGCATCTCCATACACCGTGCTCCAAAGCACATGCTTGCCGTAAGTACGACAATATCCATGCCCGTTTTGATCGACACCTTGTGGAAGACACTATCTCGAGTATCTTCAGTAGTGTGGTAATGTTCAGGCAACATACCACGGTTGGCCTAACATTAGGGTCAATTCGATTGCGTGTATATTTCCAAACACTCATTTTATCAATGGCCAGCCCTTCAGCAGTCATCTGAAAATTTAAAAATTAATTATTATCAAAGTAATTTAGATATTGATATTTACCTACACAAAATATAAATTTAAAAATTAATTATTATCAAAGTAATTTAGATATTGATATTTACCTCAATAATATATACTTTCCTTTCAATCTGATTGAATGAAGTACGTCTTGTCGTATAATTAATATAATGAAAGGAATGACTTCTAGCATTGTGGACTGCAATTGCCTATAAAGTTTCCATAAATGTAAGTCGCAATTATACAAAGTTATTAATTTTTCTAAAGTTGTGTGTTTCGTAATTAACTTATTTTGTATATGATGTAGGACGAATAGAGATTACTTTCCTACAAGTAATGAGCCCGGTCTAAATATATTGGCAGCAGTAACAATAGATTTATAAGGCTGGATTTGGGTGGGATTTTGTGGCTACAAAAGTAATTAAAAAAATAGGAGTTTAAGGATTTGTAAAAAGGTGAAGGATTTCGAAATGAAAACACAAGTGTTTAGGGACAGTTAGGTGGTTGTTCTAAGCACTGTGAACAGTGACGTGAACAGTAACCTTGCTGGATAGAAGAAGAAGAAGAAGAAGAGAGAAAGAAAGAGAAGTGCTTCACCCTCACAAAGGATAGGCCAATCACACAAACACAATCTCCAAATTTCATAATATTAACTCTGCTATTGAATCATTGAGATTACATATATATTTATAGCCTAATGACTTTTCTAATTCTATAAGGACTATTTCTCAAATTTAGAATCTAAAAAATTATTAAGCAACTACTAATATTCTAGACCAACTATGACTTCCAATTCTACTTCAATCATGATAGGAAACTTTAATGACTTCTAATTCTACTTCATATAAAAATAGGAAACTTGGACTTTGACCACTAAGATTATTTTAGACAAAATAAAACCCATATATAATAACCCATTTAATAACTTGACCCAAAATAAAACCTATGGGCAACCCTACAATCCCATGTTCAGCAAAACTGAAGTTACCATAATACCCTTACCTACTAAACACTACCATGGACACTTCTTTTTGGACCAAAAAGGCATCTTGAGGAACATAGGACCCTTAGATTTTGTGTTGGGTTTCCACAACCTATCGTACTTGTTTAACCATGTAATAGATGTTGCATCAATTCTCCCCCTCTGAAAAGAACTCAGCTCCAATGAGTTGGGAACGTGTCCAAGAATGCCATCACATGGAGAAATTCGTTGAATCAGGAAAGAACTTTTCTTCAACTTCAATGTTTGCTCATCTGTAGCACATGTAAGAGTATACTTCTTTTTTCCATCAATGACGGAGTAGGTGTTGGCACGTCCGGCATGATGCGCATTACAATCCCATGTCCATGTTCTACCCAAAAGTATGTAACAAAGCTTGAGTGGAAAAACATCACACATGATTGTCTCCTTAAGGTTCCCAATGGTGAATGTGACTGGACATTGCTTGTCAACCTTTAACTTTGTGTTAGTAATCCAAGGCACATGATATGGCTCTGGCTGTGGCTCAATCATTAGCCCTAACTTCTTAACAGCGTCTTCGAATACCACATTAGTGCAACTCCCAGTATCAATCACCAATGAACAGATTTGCCCTTCCCAATTGACTCTTGTTTGAAAAAATTTCCCTCTGTGATAAAGATCTTTGTCACACTTGGAAACTTGTTTAGAAGTTACCATAAGAGGACGGATAAAGCTCATCAAGTCATCTAAATCATCAAAACTTGTCTCATAATTAGCATCAAGTGGATCACAAACGTCTTCTTCAAGTGGTGACATATTAGACTCCTTTGCCTCTTTTGGACTTTCCCTTTCAATCATAATAACTGACTTTGTGGGACATTGAAAAGATAGATGACCATAGCCATGACAAGTAAAACATCTTGTTTTAGAATTAGAATTACTACTTGCTTGAGATGAAGATAAAGCACTAGGACGTGGTGGCTTGTTGGGAACATAAGAACCTCCTTGCGGCTTGTCAATAGACTTGCTTCGACTTGCATCAACAAAAGTCCATTCACTTCGAGTAATATTTTCTGTTGAAGCTCTCATGGGGGTCTTCTTTTTTAATTCTTCTTCCATCTGGTAAGCTACTTGAACCACATCTACCATGGTATAAAGTTGACTAGCAGCTAGCCCACAAGAGATTTGTGAGTTTAACCCTTGTCGATACATCGAAATTGTCACATCTTCATTCCAAGGAAATTCCGATCTTGTAGCCAAATTATAGAATTTTCCAGTGTATTCCTCAATAGACATACTTCCTTGCACCAATTGTGTGAATTGTAAGTGGACACGTTGTTTGTAGTTTACTGGTACGAAGTATCGAGTCATTGAAATCTTTATATCTTCCCATGATCTAATGGTAGCATAATGCATTTGTTGGTATTTTGCCCACCAAACTCTTGCTATCCCCTTCAATTTAGCCTCCGCAAAGAAGAGTTTTCTTTCATCTGTCAAATGATACCACCTAAAGAAACTCTCCAGGCTATGCAACCAATCAAGAAATAATTCTGGGTTGTTGTCTCCATGAAAATCTCCAACTTCAAGCTTAGCACTTCTATCAATATCAACTATTCTAGGATTTTCTTGTGACCGGGGCTAGTGCTGGTTGTGGAGGAATTTGTTCAAAACTTTGTTGGTGATTAGGGGATGAAGAAACATGGATGTTTGAGGCACCAAATTCTTGACCCGTGCTTTCTCCAATAGGCTTTTTGCCCAAGACAGCAGTTGACAACCTCTCCATTACTACTTTCATCTCCTCCAAAGTTGTAGTGATGGTACATACGTCACTCTTGAACATTGCAACATCACTCTTCAACATTGCAACATCTTCCTTGGTAGCCTCATAATCTTTTGAGAAGGCTTTGAACTTAGAATTCAATTTAGCGTTTGTTACCATCGTACTCAATAAAACAACTTTGTCAAAAAACAACCAAAATCGGTGGAGACTAAAAGTAGAATCTTGAAGCTCTGATACCAAACTGAGAGTAGGGATTACATTCCTACAAGTAATGAGCCCGGTCTAAATATATTGGCAGCAGCAACAATAGATTTATAGGGCTGGATTTGGGTGGGATTTTGTGGCTGCAAAAGTATTTAAAAAAATAGGAGTTTAAGGATTTGTAAAAAGATAGGGTTTCGGGATGAAAACACAAGTATTTAGGGACAGTTGGGTGGTTGTTCTAAGTACTGTGAACAGTGACGTGAACAGTAACCTTGCTGGATAGGAGAAGAAGAAGAAGAGAGAAAGAAAGAGAAGTGCGTCACCCACACAAAGGATAAGCCAATCACAAAAACACAATCTCAAAATTTCATAATATTAACTCTGCTATTGAATCATTGAAATTACATATATATTTATAGGCTAAAGACTTTCCTAATTCTATAAGGACTATTTCTCAAATTTAGAAACTAAAAAAATATTAAGCAACTACTAATATTCTAGACCAACTATGACTTACAATTCTACTTCAATCATAATAGGAAACTTTAATGACTTCTAATTCTACTTCATATCAAAATAGGAAACATGGACTTTGACCACTAAGATTATTTTAGACATAATAAAACCCAAATATAATAACCCATTTAATAACTTGACCCAAAATAAAACCTATGGGCAACCATACAATCCCATGTCCAGCAAAACTAAAGTTTCCATAATACCCTTAACTACTAAACACTACCATGGGCACTTCTTTTTGGATCACAAAGGCTTTTTGACGAACATAAGACCCTTAGATTTTGTGTTGGGTTTCCACAACCTATCGTACTTGTTTAACCATGTAATAGATGTTGCATCAGTATACCTCTACTTTCATAGTCTTCCACTAATCAACAAGATTATACCACTGTTCTAGAACAATTTGCGTAGGCACCATGTCTTTGATATTAGGATGAGACTTAAAATACTTATTCTTGATCTTGCTTTTGTGATCCTTCCACAAGTCATTGCACTTTTTCAAGCAACGTGATTTGTACCCCTCTAGGCAAATTTGTAAATTATCCTATAATACAATTTAAATCATTAGTTCAATTAATAATATAATTAAACAATCTAGTACATATGTTTTTACCTTAATGTTCACCCATATTGATTCAAGCATATCCTCAGGCACTTGGTTCCAATCAACGTAGGTAAAGAGAAACCAGTCACTAGTGGCAATAATGTTCTTATTTGAACATATACATCAAGTAGCAACAACTGAAGGACTCATTGTTAGTATCCTCAAGAATTATATAAATTGTGAGAAGTCTTCCTTGCACAAAAAACAATGAAGTGTGACAGAAGAAGAAAAAACGAAAGTGAAGAAACAAATAATTGTAAGATAAACCAACGAGAAGAACATTTGACCAAGTAGCAACCACAATGAGAATGTGATGGTAATGCAACAAAGTTATAAGAAAGGCTGGCATACCAGATTCTTAGTGTGTGAGTGATTTTCCGATCACACTGCTCAACTCAGTATTTAGCTGGAGAACACTAGCAGAATAGATGACACCTGGCTAACCTGCAACAGAAAGAGAAGATTCCGGCCGTGGTTCGTCCACCCGGGGGCACTCCGACGATCAAGTCAGTATATCTCTCAAAGATAATCAATAGTGTTAAACTCACTATTCAGAATATAAATTGCGTACCTTAGACCCACGGGGGTGCCTCTCTTTTATTTCTAACTCAATCTTTGTCCCAACAGGAGCCTAGCTCTAGTGGACTTAGGATTACTATCAATCTTGGACTCCCAGTAGGATTGGGATAAAGTCTCTAAGAGCCTTATCTTTATCCAAACTGGAGTCTTCTTCTATGCTAGGACTCTTGTCCCTTATTCGCTTATCTCGGATTCCGATATCATCAGAGGTAACCTCGGCATCATGACCAGGACACGTGGCACCTCGGCTGACACATCGGTGTCACCTTAGCCACGTGTTGGTACTCATAAAATATATCCCCACAACTGCCCCCTAGGTTCTATTACCTCGGCATTCTGAGGTGATGGAACCTATATCAGTACCTCATGCTAGTACATCTGCTTAATCCGAGAGCATCATCGTAGGCCGATATGTCTTCTTAAAGATCAAGAATTTCAAGAACCCTTTCATGCGTATGAGCTATCATACACAATAATTCATCCATTTACGACAAGCGTCTTTCCTATATTGGATCGTACCTGCGACGCGCCTGAAAACCGTCTCGCGCCTGCGTGCGCCGTCTGACAAAACCGTCCTCCTAGGCGTATTGATGGCCTTTTTGCCGCCGTTTCCAATTTTTAACAAAATTTGTTTTCGTTTTTTTCCCTTTCACTTTTCATTGTCTCTGTTGCTCTCTCTCTCTCTAGCTTTTCTCTCTAAATCCTCCATTGTTCAAGCTCTCCTTGGTCTGCAACTCGTTCCATCCATTTCTTCCGTTGAAGTTCCTGCCAATCTGTTCTGCTGCCGCCGTTCTTCTGACTTCGGCGATCTCAAGCATCGGCCTCTTTTCTCTAGTAAGTCACCATTCCTCCTGGTTTTCAGTTCTTGTTATGTTCCATGAAATTCTGTTTTATCATTTAGTCGCCATTGCTGTTTTACTCGAATATTTGATTTGTGAATCATGTATCTGAACATGTTTATTTCATAATTTTGCTCTTTGTCCATGTCTTAAACACTCGCACTGTTCACATGCCTGTTGCTTTCTGCCACTGTTCTTGGCCTGATACACTTGTGCAAACTTTTTGTCTTGATTTCTTGATGTCTTCATCACCATTCTTATTTCTGAAATGGATCCCTGTTTTTCTGTTTTCCAAATTCGTTCCTTCAATCTTCATCTCCATAGCTTTAGGTTTGGGATTTGTTTGTAGAACCCACAATTTTTAGAAAAAGCTGAAACAAATTCCTTCTAAATCCATACAAACCCTTATCATAGCATATTTGTAGATTTTTAGCCGAGGTCCTTTAAACCCTCCAAAAATACTTCTTCCTGAAATCCAATATCTCCATTTAAGCCGACGTCATAGGTATGTGGGAACATAGGGTAAACACCCCGAAAAAATTAGGGTACTTTAGGCAGGAGTTCGAAATCCCGGCCGACGTTCATCTGAGGTTGGCTGGGGAGGATGACTCTATCATGCCCGATGAAAACCTCATGCCATTCCCAGTAGTAGCGTTTATTGAATGTGGACTTAGGTTTCCACTTGACCCTTTCTTCCGTGAAGTCCTCCACTTCTATAGGTTGAACCCAATGCAACTTGCAATCAATTCGTACCGAGTTATTAATGGTACCATAGCCTTAGCAAAACAAGAGAATGCTAGGATTACTCTTGCCGACTTCCAGTTCTGTTATACCATGTGTCGCCTGAAATCAGAAAAATGCCACATCTATTACCTTAAGCCGAGGTCCACTGAATACAAAATCATTGCCAACCTCCCTGACTCCAACAAGGGAGCAGGTGATGATTACTTCATCGTTTCGGGTAACTGGGAGTTTCAGCCAAACGATGACCTCCATCTTTATCCCTTAAGTCGAACAGTTTTCGGGGAAGGAGCTGGTAAGGGTCATCCTTCACAAGTTTTCTTGTTTTCTTGCATAAAGTTTTCAACATTCTTGCTCTAATGTCTATGCTTCTTTCTTTTTTGCAGTTCTCCCTCAGCCACCAAAGGGCATTCGTCAGTCTTTATTCCCTAGCAAAGACTTGAAGAAACTACTAAATTTTCCAGTTCACAAGCGGAAGGCCCCTCTACTTCTCAACTTCATCCCTACTTACAAGTCGGCTCTTCCCGACGTCCCAAAAAAGAAGAAGAAAAGCCTTTCTCCACCTTCTGCCACAAGACCACAAGGCGTGTCCGCATCTCGGACAGACCAAGGATCAACCTCTGATCCTGCTGAGTAGCCGTCAACCTTGGTGCCTTACCTGATCCCGGTATCCCAACGACAATGCCAGCGACGAACCATTTTTCCTGCCGAAAGCTGAGATGGGCCATCAAAGAGCTGTTGCAAAAGATCTCCTGGCCAGTATCCCCTTTGATGTCGACGCTCAGCCAACGCAAACCCAGCCTCCACCAAAATAGAAAAGAATAAAAAAGGCTCAACTAAAGGCAAAGGTGACTCAGGTTGATACTGAGGACACCTTGCCGATTTCTAAATTGCATGAGAGTGACAAGTCCCAGTTTTCCATGGAGAAGAGGCGTGTCGAGGCCCAACCATCTGATTCTCTGAAATCAAAGAGGCCGAGGTCATCCTCTGCAACTACGTCGGGGTCCAAAAAACATGATGCCCCCTGGGCCCCAAAAATTACCTTGGAAGATAAGCCAGTTATGGCCAACGACAGCGCCGATGACATCAACGTCGGCGTAGCCCTCAGCACTGCTCTGCTTCTCCCCGGCGATCTCAACCGAAACACCGAGTTGAGCGAGTATGAAAACTACGCTCTGATGCTTCAGCGCTCTGTTTAGGTAAGTATTTTTGCTTGGTACTTTTTCTTACTTTCTCTTCATTTCATACTTAGAATATTTTCTAATACTTATGTTTTCTTTTAGGCCATCCAGCATTCCCACTCTTTCTCAATGCAATCTTTTGAGAACCATGAGAAGCTAGCCGAAAAGAAGAGGGAGGTTTCCAGCCTTCAAAAAACCAATAAAAACTTGTAATCCAAGATGAAGACCCTGGAGGATCAGGCCGAGGTCGCTATTAAAGCAAAAGACGAAGTTGAGGAGAAGGTTGGTGCTGCTGAGGAGATAAACAAAGTCCTTCAAGCCCAGCTAAAGGAGGCCGAGGATAAAGTGGCCCAGGCCCAAAAAGAGCTCCAAGACGCCTTGGTCACCAAAGAGGCCAAAAATCAAGGACGCCGACGAGAAGGCGTATGCCCAGGGCATGGCCGATGTCACGGAGGCCTATGAAAAGCAAGTCAAGCAAGCATGCAACAAGGGTTTCTCCCTTGGTTGGATGACTTTGCTGAAGAAACTTGATGTCCCTGAGGACTCCTCCTTGAGGAACGCCGATGCCATTCCCCTGCCATTCCCTCCAACTCCACCTCCCAGTCAATCTAACAACGAATCTGATTCTGAGGATGAGGCCGAAGAGGAAGTTTTGATGAGAAAATCAAAGGAGACTACTGGGACCAAGTCCCCTTCTCTGAATGAGCAAGTTCTGGACTTGACTCAAGATGAGGAGGGTGAAGAGGTCCCAAAAGATGCTGCGGCTGAGAAGACATCGGCCGTCGTTCCCCTTGCCGACAAGAGCCTAGATGAAGCTATTGCAGAAATTGACATCGAGCTCGTGGCGGATAAGGCTGCTGAGATGTCATCCCAGCAATCGTCTGAACTTCAAACTCAACCAACTGCTACTGTTGAGGAGCCTTAGCCTTACGTTTTTCCCTTCTTTGCCTGTACTTTGTTTTTCTTTTTTGAAGTACTGTAAACTTCTTCACATTGCCGATGTGTTTTTAATACAACAAAAATTTTGGTTTTGAATGCTTGCATGCTTGCTTTGTATGCCTCCGTACTTGGAATATTTTTGCATATCTTTAATATATTCTTCAATCCTCATGCAATCTTCTCGGGGTGACACACCTCAGTTATACAAACTGATGTTTTTACCTCGGCAAGTAACCAAGTACTTTTCTTCGAATAACCTTGGTTTCACCTTGTAAATTTTTTCATAAAATTTCAACAAGTGTTTAACCTTGGCTTAACTTTAACTTGTAAATTGTCAACAAATTTTAACAAGTGTTTAAGCAATGATTTCGGTTTAACTTCAATTTGTAAATTGTCCACAAATTTCAACAAGTGTTAAACAATGATTTCGGTTTAACCTCAACTTGTAAATTGTCCCCAAATTTCAACAAGTGTTAAACAATGATTTCGATTTAACCTCAACTTGTAAATTGTCCTCAAATTTCAACAAGTGTTAAACAATGATTTCGGTTTAACCTCAACTTGTAAATTGTTCACAAATTTCAACAAGTGTTAAACTATGATTTCGGTTTAACCTCAACTTGTAAATTGTCCACAAATTTCAACAAGTGTTAAACATTGATTTCGCCTCTCTCTGCCCCCTCATATGAACCTAAGTTCTACTTGGGTTCTCATTATACATGTATTCTAGAGACAATGTCAAGTATCTTGAAAAGAAAACCAAGCTGAATCTTTATTTATTTACTTCGGCAAATGACAAAAGAGCAAATGAATTCTAATGATAGAAAAATTTCAAATTGCAAGTGTTCCAAGGCCTTGGCAACTCTTTGCCCTAATTATCTTCAAGCCGATAAGTCCCATTACCCAATACCGAGATTATTCTGTAGGGTCCTTCCCAATTTGGGCCAAGCTTCCCCTCGCTGGGATCCTTTTTGTTGCCGACGACTTTTCTCAAGACCAGGTTGCCGATTTGGAACTCCCTTGGGTTAACCCTCTTGTTATAAGCTCTGGCAAGCTGCTGCTGGTACACTGCAAGCTGAATCGCAGATTTCTCCCTTCGTTCTTCTAGAAGATCCAGATCTCGGGCTAAGAGTACATCATTAGTTCCGTTCTTTACTCCCTAGGTTTTGATTCCTGGGATGCCGACCTCTAGCGGAATAACTACTTCTGTGCCATAAGCCATGGCAAAGGGGGATTCTCCTGTTGATCTTCTCGGCGTAGTCCGATATGCCCAGAGCACATTGGGCAGCTCGTCCACTCACTTTCTTTTTGCTGCCTGCAGCGTCTTTTTTATCCCGTCCAGAATTACTTTGTTGGATGCTTCTGCTTGTCCATTGCTTTGGGGAAAGCTTGGTGTTGAAAAGTAGTTCTTGATCTTGAACTTTGCACAGAAGCTCTTAATTAGCTTAGTGTCAAATTGTATTCCATTGTCTGCAACTATTGCTCTTGGAATCCCAAATCTGGTGATGATATTTTTCCAAATGAATTTTTTTACATCCACATATCGGATTTTGGCAAGGGGTTCAGCTTCTATCCACTTAGTGAAGTAATCAGTTGTCACTGGCAAGTACTTCCTTTGCCCAGTTGCTTGGGGTAGTTGCCCAACGAGATCCATGCCCCATTGGGCAAATGGCCAAGGGCTGGATACAGGGTTCAGGTCTGCTGCTGGTTGGTGTATCAGTGGTGCGAATCTCTGGCACTTTTCACATTTCTTCACATATGCTTCTGCGTCCTTCTACATGTAAGGCCACCAATACCCCTGGGTAATGGCCCTATGGGCGAGTGATCTGCCCCCAGCATGGCTTCCACAAATTCCTTCATGAATTTCATATAAAAAATCTTCAACTTGAAAAGGATGTACGCACCTTAAAAGGGGTCCAGTGAAGGACCTTCTGTAGAGATGCCCCTCTGCTGTCAGACTGAATCTTGCCGACTTCAATTTGATCTTGTGTGCCTCTTTGTGATCGTCTGACAGCTTTCCTTCTTTCAGGAATGCAACAATTGCGTCCATCCAGCTTGGTCCCATGTCCACGCACATTGCTTCATGCTCTGTGGACAGTGGCTCGACGCTCGGGCCCGACAAATAGTCGATCATTATTGTTCTTGCTTTTCCAGGTTATACTGCACTAGCTAGGTAAGCCAACGCATCGGCGTAGCTGTTATCAGCTCGGCTAACCTGAAGTAGTCGGCAGTTCTGAAACAAGGCTGCCAGCCTGATGACCTCCTTTGCGTAGGCCGACATCCGTTCATCTCGGGCAGCAAACTCGCCCGTTGTCTGGTTGACAATGAGCTGGGAGTCGTAGAAGACTATTACCTCGTCTGCCTCTGCTGCTACTGCCAGCTTCAGTCCTGCAATCAATGCTTCATACTCTACTTCGTTGTTTGAGGCTTTGAACCCCAAACGAATGGACTGTTCCACTATCTGTCCATCTGGAGATATCAGTACTACTCCTGCCCCCGCTCCCTGTCGGTTTGAACTCTCATCAACGAACAGTCGAAAAGAGTCACCGATGTAAATGCTGAAGGGTCTGAGTTTTTCCTCTTTTCTTTGTTCTTTCGCCTTTGGCTGAGCTTCTCCTTGCTTGTTTGGACATCGTTCACCCTGGCTCAATGGAGCCCGATGTTCGATGGATTCTGGCGTGAACTCGGCCACGAAGTCGGCCAGAACCTGGCCTTTGATTACTGTCCTTGGCCTGTACTCCAGGTCATATTGGCCTAGGGTGACTGTCCACCTGGCTATTCTTCCTGTCAAGTCTCCTTGTTGCAGTAAGGACTTCAAGGGGTGTTCTGTTAGCACCACAATTTTATGGGCCTGGAAGTAATGGTTCAACTTCTTTGAAGCCATTACCAAAGCCAGTGCCAATTTTTCTAAGGGTAGATACCTTGTTTCTGCATCAGCCAAGGTTTTGCTTACATAGTGAACAACCCTTTGCTCCCCTTTTTCTTCTCGGATTACCACTGCGCTCACTGAGTGTTCTGAAACCAGCTCCTCCCTAGGTTCTGGATTTGAAAAAACTGGAGCTGTGGTTAAGTACTTCTTTAGGTTGGCCAAAGTGGCTTCGCATTCCTCAGTCCATAGGGAGTCTGTGGCTTTCTTCACTAAGTTGAAGAAAGGTTTGCATTTGTCTGAACTTCTGCTGATGAACCTATTCAAGGCTGCGGCCCTTCCTGTTAGCATTTGCACCTGTTTTGCCGACGTCGGGCTTTTCAAATCCAGGATGGCCGTGATCTGATCTGGGCTGGCCTCTATGCCCCTTCTTGTCACCAGGTATCCCCAAAACTTACCAGATCCTACTCCAAATGCACACTTTACTGCATTGAGTCGAAGCCGATATGTCTTAAGGATGTCAAAGACTGCTTTCAGGTCGACCAGATGACCTTCAGGTTCCTTGGTCTTCACGACCATGTCGTCAATGTACACTTCTACCGTTCCGCCAATCAGGTGTTTTAACATCTTGGTTACCAATCTTTGGTAAGTTGCTCCTGCGTTTTTCAGCCCGAAAGGCATCACTCTGTAGCGGTACAGTCCTTTGGGGGTGATAAACGCAGTCTTCTCTTCATCTGGGGGGTACATGGCTATCTGATGGTACCCCTTGTATGCATCCAGGAAGCTCATCCTCCCATGCCCCGAAGTGGCGTCTACCAGCTGGTCAATCTTGGGTAGAGGAAAGCTGTCTTTGGGACAGGCTTTGTTTAAACTGGTAAAGTCTACACAGGCCCTCCATTTACTGTTCTTCTTCTTCACCACTACTATGTTCGATAGCCATGTCGGGTAATTTACCTCTCGAATGGCCCTAGCCTCGAGAAGTCTGTCTACTTCTTCTTCCACTGCTTCGACGTGTACCATCATCGGTCTTCTTGCTCGTTGAATTACAGGTTTGGCCGTCCTGTCAATGTTCAGCTTATGGCAAGTGACCTCAGGGTCAATGCCTGGCATTTCGTAAGGCGTCCACGTGAACACCTCAATGTTTGCTCTCAAAAAAGCTTCCAATTCTTTTTCCTCTTCTTTGGCTAAGCCCGAGCCGAGAAGAAAGAAGCGTTCTTCATCCCCTTCCTGGACGAGGATTTTCTTCAGTGCTTCTTCACTCTTCTCGGCTAGCTCCTTGCCGACATCTTCTAGGACCTCCACGTCCTCGTCTTCGATCTCTGCTTTTTCTAGTTCTCGAATGCTGTAGGTGGATTTCATTGCTGCCACGGACCAATTTTTTGCCTGTAACTAATCTCCTCTGACCTCTTCAATCCCATGCTCTGTTGGGAACCGCAATAGTTGATGCAGTGTTGAGGGAACAGCCCCCATTGCATGCAACCATGGCCTTTCCAAGATGATGTTGTAAGGGGAGGGTGTGTCGATTATGGTGAACTCTGTTGTTACCTTTCTGGTGCCCGCCTGCACCTCCAAGCTGGTTGTTCCCAGTGGCCATGTCGGCGTTCCATTTAACCCGACCATTGGGCTATTGGATTGCTCCATATCGTTTGGGTGAAGGCCAAGCTCCTTGTAACATCGAACGTACATGATGTCGCAAGAGCTGCCTTGGTCAATCACGATGCATTTTACTTGGCACTCCCCAACCTGGAGGGATACTACCAAGGCATCATTATGCGGATGTTGTACCATCTCAAGGTCGGCTTCTGAAAAGGACACTACTGGTCCTTGGCGCTCATCTGCCCGATGTCTCTTCTCCTCGACTTGGTAGACATGTTGTAGGTGCTTCACCTTCTGGGTCTCCCCCCTAATTTCGTTCTCGTTGACCTTCGAGTGAATTACATTGACTACCCGAGGTCCTTGTGGCTGCTGTGCTGGGGGAGGCGGAGCTGCTGGTGCCTGAGGCAGTCTTGTCTGTTCTTCCCTTATCTTGGCCTCATCGACGAGGTCTCTCAGATGGCCTTGCCTCACCAGTTCTTCCAAGTGTGTTTTCAGGGCTCTACAACCCTGAGTCGTGTGCCTATCTTCATTGTGGTAAGTATAATGTCTGCCAACGTTTCTTTCCATAAACTCTTATGGTGCCTTCGCTGGTGTTCTCAAATAGGATTGGTTCCGAATCCAGTCCAGGACTTTAGGAATCAGGATTCGGAACACAATTGTTACTGCCTGTGTGGCCTTCAGTTCTGTTTCTTGTTTGCTTGATCCATTGTTACCTCGGCCTCGCTTCGGCGAGTCGTTTCCTTTCTCTTATTTTATCTCCTTAGTCCCCGACATGTCTTTTTCGGCTCTGGCATACTTCTCGATTCTCGCCATGAGCTCTTCCATATTTTTTGGCAATGTCTTTGCCAAAGACTTTCGTAGTGGAGAGTTGTCTTTCAGGCCGTTCTTGAAAGATACGACCGCCACCTCTTGATTGCATTTGGGTATTCGGTTGAACACCTCATAGTATCTTTTTGCATAGGCCCTAAGGCCTTCATCCTTGCTGATTTTCAGAGCCATCAATGTGTCCACCCTTAATGGCTGCAGCTTGTTTGTCACGAACCTGGCCACAAACATCTCGGCCAGGCCTTCCCAAGTCTTCACGCTTCCCTTTGGTAGTTTGTGGAACCAATCTGATTCAATCTCCTCAAAAAATGAGGGAAACACTTTGCAGAGCAATGGCTCGTTCCCACTATACAATGCCATTGAGTTCAAATATAATCCAACGTGGAAGTTGGGGTCTAACTTACCATCGTATATTTGAAACCTTGGCATACTGAATCTCTTCGACGCCTTAAACCTGTCCAATTCTACCGAGAATGGTGTCCTCGGCTTATCTGGGGAGGTTACCTCGGCGTCGGCATTCTGTTGCTTCCTCTTGAGGTAATCTCTTAAGTCCTCTTTCGTCCGCCCAGGAGCTCAATTATATCCTACTTTCAGTCTTTTTGGTGCACTACTTTCAGCTTCGTGGTGAGTCCTCTTCGACCTTTCTCCATAAGTTGTGTCGCAGCACAGCGCTCGCCCCTGAACATTCCGATGTCCTTTGGGGTCTACCTCCTTTGTGCGATGCGTCCTCCGTGATTCTTCTCTTCTTGACTCTCTTCGTCCGACTTCCCTAGAAGTTCGGTGAGAGTATCTTTCACTCCCGTTGTGTTGAGGGGTGTAGACAACCCATTTTTGACCGTCCTCATGACTTGGACGTCACTGTTTAAACACTCGGTGATCATCCACGTTTGTGTTCGTCTTGAGTTCCCGGAGGTCTTGGCTACGCGCCTTGCCTCAGGATCTCTCGACTTGCTTGTTCTGTGCTTGGTTTTACACCAAGGACTTGTTTGTTTTTGCACCTAAGGGTAGAGAGTAGCTTGCTAGCTACCCCTGATACCCACTGGCCGTGTTTTGAGGCTACCGGCCATTGGTGAAATAGTCCATCGGCCGGTCGGCATTTTGTGTGGCTAGCCGACCACCTGTTTGGCCGATGGCCTCCTTTTCTGGCCGATACCACCTTTTTGCCTTTTTCAGGCATGGTGCATGCCAGCTGTGCCAGCTGGAATGCACAAACCCTGCCCCCGTGCACATCTATGGCTGTTTTCCCCATTTTGCACCCTTTTGGTCTAGCTTCTGGAGGAAGCTTGGACCTTTGTCTTAGCTTCCTCAAAAAGCTTGGACCCTGTCTCAGCTTCCTCTAGAAGCCTTGGCCCCTTTGCCTTGGCTTCTTAAAGAAGCCTTGATCCTTTTTATTTAGCTTCTCTTGGAAGCTTAGCACCTTTGAGGGTCTATATAAGGAGACAAACCCTCTCTTTGTTTTTGGTTCAGTAAAATCAGACCTAGAACATATATATTCTGATACATACATCTTCTCTCTCTATATCTCCCTCTCTCTCTTCATTTGTGTGTGTTTGAGGGCCTAAAAGGGTGATTTGTTCTTACTGTTGCACTAAAACACACATCATTACACCATACTTCAACTTTGGGAGGTGTTGAGGGTTTATTCTTGAGGTTTTGAGCTGGTTTTGATCAGAAGAAGGTGGCTGGACTTGTTGTTCTTGAGGTGTTCTTCAAGGGTAACACTTTTATTTAGATTCCCCAATCTTGCACTAGCTTTTGACCTGCTTTGCACACTGATTTGAGCTTCGTGTATAACTGAAAAAAGTCTTGTATTTGCATGCTTAAGATACTTCATTCAGGTCATTTTGTTGTTTGGGGTCGATCTCCCCCTCTTAGGCCTTATTTCGCCCTTTTTGTGCTCTCTTTGATAAGCTTTGGGGACTTTTGTGTATTGGCCTTCTCACCACTGAAATCCAGTGGATTTTCAGTGGTGAAGAAGGGGTTTTGAAGTATTGCATAGGGGAGGGACACCCCTCTCCCTTGGTCTCTCTTTTGTTTGCATTTTTGGTCCATAAGGGTACCATATATGATTAGTTGTTTTTGGCTTCATTCCAGAGGTTTTTGGGTGTTATTGGGTCATATTATGCCTCTATTTTTTGGTCGGATTAAAGGTCCCTTGCATGCATAATACACTTGCTTTGTATTCCCCCGTTATGCCTAGAAGTGCATCATGCATTTGACCTACTATGCTCTCATGTTTTGGCCTAACTTTGTGAAGTTCTTAGCCATGTCTTACCATGCTTAAGGTCTGTTGGGAGCTTATTTGATCATATTTACCATGTTTGGTATAGACCCTTTGTATTTTGGCTTGTGAGCCTTGAGGGTGTGAGTCATGAGCATGTTTTAGTTGGGTTGTTTCAATGATTTGGAGTCATTTCACATGCCATTTCAGTCCCTAATCCATGTTCCTATGCTTGTATCCATCACCCTTTTCATGCCTTGAAGAGGTGTCCTTTTGTGCATTGAAATAAGCATTGTGCATGCTTATGCATTTAAGCTTTTGGGCCTGCCATATCATTGGGTTTTGGGGCATATTTTGATGCATAAAAACTCTGTTTTGGGTTGCTTAGTTCATGCCATGTTTGCTTAGGGTAGGTGTTGAGCAATGCTCTCTTTTGTGGCCTTGAATACCTTCTATTTTGCATCCATTCCCTAGCATCCATTCCCTAGCATGTCTTGGTGTCATCTTTTGCATGCTTTTCAGAGTTTAACATGAGTGTTTAATGTCCAAGCATATTGCCTTTAAGTATGCTTAGAGTTGTCCCCTTCCATGCTTAGATGATAGGCCTTGGTGTGTGCATGCTTGCATGCATAAGTTGTGCCATTTTTGACCCTTTTGGCCACTATTTTAGGGTGTGGCTGAGGCCTCCCATTTCAGTCTAAGTCCATTCTTGTACATAGTTGCATGTTTGACTTGTTGTCTCTCATTGCATGCTTGCATTGTACCATGTTTGCATCACATGTTAAATTGCATTGTATTGCCTCTTGCATGATTAGCACATTGCATGCTTGCATAATAGATTGCATTGCATTTGGCATGTTTTGCATCTTAGCCTCATGTTGCATTCTTGAGCCATGTTCGTATACAAGCATTGCATTGCTTGGTTTGGGGTGCAAACCAAGCATGAGGATTGAGAGTATTTGTACTCCAAGTGACGTAACACGTCTCAATCCTCAGTCGCCGACGCCCTTGATCTCGATATGATAGGGTGTTGGCATTCATCTCTTTTGTTGCATGCATTTTACATTGAATGGCAAACTTGGCCTCTTAGGCCATCATGCATCAAAATGCATAATTGATGGCCCGAGGGCCGAGGGTCATGCTCCCTTGAGTCCATTGCATGATGGGGAGTGTAGCCATGCTCATATTTGCTTGAAAATTCCATGCCATACACTGCTTGCCCTCTGTTGCTGTCAACTGCAGGATTCTACAGGAAGAAATAGCCGGCCGGCTACTTTGAGTGCCGACCGACCAAATACAATTAGCCGGTGGCTCAACTAATGGTCGATGACCATTCCCTTCGGCCGGTGGTGTTCCCACTTGATCGGTGATGCTCCCCAATGTTCAGAGAAGCATCCTTGGGACTTGTGCAAATTTTCAGAGGAGCAGGGCAGTGTAAACAGAGGCAACAGTGGCATGGTACGGGTTTCCAGGCGAGACGAGTCAAGCATGCACCATTCATGCATTCCTAGGCAGGGCTGCGGCCATCTTCCTTCTATATTTAATTCGTTAATTAATTAGAAGTTCTGTAATAATTAATTTAGCAGTATTCATTTGGTTGTGTAATATTATTTGGACCCTCTGAGCAGGGGCAATTGTGTAATAAGTGTGTATGAGTGTGTGTATGTCTCCCAACCCCACTTCTTTCTTCCCTTTTATTTACTAGCTTTCGATGGTTAGTATTAGGACATATTTAAATTAGCATACCTTATGTTATGCATGCGTGCATTCATACATTTGTCTTGCATGCGCATCATACTAATTGCATTCGTGTTTCAATTCCAAATTGAATACGTGTTAGTTGTAGCATTTCGCATGTCATTTTAGAATAGTTGAGCCTATTGTATTCGCATTTTTGCATGTGTTGCATTAGGCATTTCTGTATAGTTTGGATCATGCATAGATTTCTAACCTAGTTTCTGTTTTGGTTTGGAGTACTCGGTAAGCTTTTACGCTTTAGCATCCTTGCATGCGTGTGAATGTTGCCATGACAGCATGATTACCATGAGGCTATTTGCTTGTATGACATAACTGCTTGAATGCCTGTGGATGGAGGTTGAATTACGTGAAATGGAATAATGCATTAAAACCAGGAGTTTTAAGCCCACTTGATAGTGGCAAAAACCATCTTTTCTAAATCCCACTTGAGAGTGGCAAAACCTGCATTTTAGCCTACTTATGAGTAGCGAACTGCTTTAAAAAACAAATATGAAATGTTTTGTTCTAACTCAGGCGATTCAGTCTATACTTGTATGTTGTGCGCATCACATAGTAAATCTAGGCTAATAACCGGAATAAGAACGCATAATGTTTTCAAAACAAGATATCATGGTTAGTAGAGGCCGATCTTCGGATCGGGCGAGAGGGGGTGCTCATAGCTGACCTTCCCCAATCGTACCCAAGTTCTTGAGCCGAGGCATCTCTGGTGATGACGGATACGTGGCCTTAGGCAAACGAGTCAGGGTTTCCTAAATTCTCCCAAAATAAAATATTTAGGTGGCGACTTTGTATCTGGCAAAGCAATCCATGTTTGGCACTTCTTTACAAAAATCTGTTTTTCAAAACGATTTGCCGGATTTGGACTTTTTGGTTCAGATTAAGAACCGTGACAATTAGAGTCCGAACTGTAGTGAGCCCAAAACGAACAGAACGGGACTCATCCTCCTGGGGCGTTCGGGGACGTCTACAGTTTCTGGCGACTCTGCTGGGGATAATAGAGAACTTGACTCGAACTCATGATATCTTGTTTTGACTACACTTATGTGTTTCTTTGCATTGCATGTGCATTGGTGCGCCTAGGACGCCGTGTTGGCCATCTGCTATTCCTGAACGATTTGCCGGAGGCTTGCCTTGTCAAGGCATGACCATAAGGCTGACCGGTTGTGGGCTCTGCCAGTGTGGGAACACAAACCCCGGTTTTTACCGAGGCAACCTTTTGACCATTCGACCTAGTGCATATTCGGAATCCATAGTGACCATTCC
Source organism: Camellia sinensis (assembly GCF_004153795.1). Classification (NCBI taxonomy): domain Eukaryota; kingdom Viridiplantae; phylum Streptophyta; class Magnoliopsida; order Ericales; family Theaceae; genus Camellia; species Camellia sinensis. Next base: position 4,316,372 of record NW_021024687.1, read on the forward strand.
AAACTAGGACAGGTTGCTTACCCGATTATAGGTTGTTTGAAACCACTGCGTGTGTAGTGAAACCCTAGCTCTTGACAAAATAGGATAGGGAAACCCTACCCTAACATAGGGGTGTTTTGGCCCTCACTTATCTGCTATGTGCTCTTAGAGTTGGCCTCTACAGGACTGCACGTATCAGTTTGCAAGTTTGGGCATCAGGCCTGCGGGCACCAGTATTTTAATCAGTTATCTGCGGGTATCAGATCCAGCTTTGGGGACAGTGATTTGGGGAATAATGATCAGTGTTTGAGAACAGTGTACTCAGCTTATCGACGGGGTGTTGTCATGCCCAACCATGTGTTATATTTATTTAAGCTATTATGTTGTCCGTTTGTCTGGTCATTTATTTCCTTATTATCGCTTTATTTATCTTTTTGCTAGGGTAGCTTAGCACGATTGCTTCTGACCCAGTAGATATTCACTGACTCCATCGATCTGAGGATCTGGTAGACGGACAACCAGTGTACTACTCATTACCCCCGGTTCCTAGACGGAGGGCAGTCAGGCAGAGAATATCAGTTCAGCGATCAGTACAGAGGGCTTTATTTACCCCACCTGAGTACAGTAGAGATCAAGGTTCTGTTTCTCCCGCAGAGAGGGAATATATACCAGAAATTCAATCCGATCAGAGCAGTATGGCGAGCTGAGAGGAGACGGTGTGCCAGCTCCAAGAGAGCATGAAAACTATGCAGCAAGACGCTGTCCGACAGGCGGAGTTTGCCAAGCAACAGGCCACGGTTATGACTGAACAAGCAAAGTTAATCGTGAGGCTACAACAGCAAGCCAGAGCATCTGCTTCGCATCAAGCTCCTCCCCTGCCAGGAGTTCCAATACTCGGGGAGACAGCTAATGTTCAGAATGATACGGACATTCCCACAGGGCCACCTCCACCCCCAATCCTACCCCAGATCCTACCCCAGTTATCCAAAACACCCACCAACCTACCGGACTCTCCCTTTGAGTTCGAGACAAATCCCACCGCATTGAAGTTGAGCAAGCTTGAAAAGCTGTTCAAGAAATCTCAAGGCGTCAAGTCCATCCCGGACATTGAGGATGGGTATACTGATACGGCCGTGACACTGCCAGACCGCTTTAAAATGCCACATATTGACCGCTTTGACGGGTCCGGGGATCCCATGGTGCACTTACGGTTGTTTTCAGACATATTAAGGCCGATAGGCCTCACCAGACTACAGAAGCTTTCTTTATTCGGCCGAACCCTGTCGGGTGTGGCGGCCATCTGGTACGCAAAACTGGAGCACGATGTTAAGAGGAATTGGGATGAGATGGCCGAGGCTTTTGACGCTCAGTACTCCTATAATACACAGATCGAGGTCACAACCCGTGATCTCGAGAGGACTAGGCAGGAGCCTAAGGAGAGTTTTTCTGACTTCGTAACCCGGTGGAGGGCCAAGGCCTCAACGATGACCACTAGGCCCACTGACAAAGATCAGATTCGGATGATTGTGCGCAATCTCCAGCCCAAGCTTATGCAGAAAATGATTGTTCTCCCCTTCCCCACCTTTTCAGATTTACGTGAGATGGGGGTACAAATTGAGGATGCTATGAAGTAGGGCCTCATTGACCAAGAGAAGGAGTAGCCTAGGAGGGCGTTTTCCCGCAGTTCGAATGCAACCACCAATGGTGATGTAGCTGCAAGATCTTCTGAAGTGGGCATGGTCACCACCACCACATCAAAAACAGCTACCCCATTCACCGGTGCATCTGGAAGTAGCTCACAAAAAACCAAATATTTGCCTCGAGTCAAGAGGGTTGTTACCCCACTTTATATGCCTTTGTTAAAGGCTCTAGAGGCCTTACTCCAGAAAGGATATCTGAAACCGTTGGAACAACGACCTCTACCTGATCCTCTCACTCCAAAGCATGACCAGACTAAGTACTGCGCCTACCATCAACAAACCGATCATGACACTGACAGTTGCTTTCGCCTGCGCCATGATGTACAGGATCTGTTTGACAACAAGGTCATCGCCACACTAGCTCAGCAAAGTCTATCACCACTGGATCAGTGAACTTGGAGGATAGTACGAATATGTGACCAGAGAATGAACCACCTGCGGGTGGAACTCAGTTTGCTCCAGATGTGGCGTGTGGCACGCACTGTTTTGAGCATTTGCGAATGCTGGTTTTTGTAGCTTCTGACTTGGGTGATTGAGTCAGTTCTGTGGTTTTGTTTTGAGTCTATCTCTTTGTTCTGAGTCAATATTTTTGATTAAGGGTCTGTCTTGTTGTATTGAGTCAGTCCTATTGTACAGAAGTCGGGTGATTCCGGGGGTGTTACTTCGGATATCACTATTTTGTTTTGTGTTTGTCCTTTTGTTTTCTTTTGAGTCTATTTCTGCCGGGGAGCCATTTGTGCCAACAGATTTCGAATGAAACAGCAGTGATTTTCACACTCTTGTGTTTGTTTCTGCCATGCGCCAGTTGTGCCAGAAAGTTTGAATAAAGCGGCAATACTTTTCACCTGCTCTTCTGTGCCTTGAAATTGTTGCATTGACCTAAGTTTTTCAAAACTTTTTGAACACTGCGATGAAAACAAAGAGGGAGGAATTCCTCGGGTTTTGCAAAGTTTGATCAATTGACAGAAAGAGAGGCATGCTAAGCCCTTAATGAATGAAATCATGTTTGTTAATATGAGTACTGAGAAGGACCCTGGCTTGATCCAGATTGGTTCCACACTATCTTCAGCGCCAATGATTTGTCGCTTTCTTAAAAAATTTCGAAAACAAAATATTTTGCGCGGTCCTGCGAAGACTTGTGCGGAATCGCTCTTGAGATTGTGCAGCCTAGGATCGCTCTTAGCCTCAAGATTCAACCCATTTTCTCTCAAAACCTTGAACTTGGGATCAGAATGATCAATGGTCAACCATCAACATGAGGCCTGTGTGGCCAAATTTAAAGCAGCCCTCGAGCAAGAGGCACCAAAGTCAAATCAAGAAGATCAGTTGTGATCAAAGGAAGCTTGCAAAGCTCAATCAAAAGCACCCCTCGAGCTAGGGGCAAAAGAATTTCAAATGTGCTCAAAGAGTCAAAGATGAAGAACGACAAAAATGCCAAATCCCAGAAGGGAGGAAAGAAGAAAGCATTGCTGAAGAAGAATTGAGTTCCTATCCACAACACTAGGGGCAAATTCACCCCCAGATGGACGTCTACATCATCAGCGAACAGTGGCCACTCTCCTGGATACGGATGTCTTCAAAACCCTAAAACCATTTGGCATGGACTCGTTACACTTTTACCCTTTGAGAGGCTCGCTGGGCCGAAAACCCGGAAGGGCGACCCAGGCAAAAGTTAGAGCAAGAGAAAAATACAAAAAAAAGAGAAAAAATGCAAAAGAAAAGAGAAAAGAAAAGATGAAAAGATTTGAAAAAGAAAAGACAAAAAAAAAAGAAAAAAAAGAAAAAAAGAATCGAAAAGAAAAGAAAAACAAAGCTCGCAAGGTTGAAAACCCAGAAAGGGCGGCCTTGGCAAAAGTTAAAGCGTGAAAGGAGAGGTTAATACCCGAGTGTACCTTAACCCCGAACTACGTAAGGCTTGATTCCCATGTTTGGGATACATAGGCAACTTCATTCTGAAGTCCAGCCCTAAAATACTTCAAATTCGACTGTGTCTATGTAATGATTTTGATCGTCTTTGCCTTCTCTGTATCTGAGAGTTCAGTTGTGATTGTCACTCTGAGGATTGATTGCAGTGTGCCACGGCGTTATCCAAACAAGGGGCAACTTTTCGTTGCCATTCAACGCGCTGCGGTGCCATTCAAACAAGGGACAACTTTCCGTTGCCATGCAGCTCTCTTCGAGCAAGGGGCAATTTTCCTTCGGATCTGAGGCTGTGCATCTCGAGGGTAGGTTCCGTGCTCGTTGAGCAGTGGCCGTTTGCAAAAACAGTTTTGAGAATTTTTAATGAAGTTAACTAATTTCCTCAAAAATTATTTTATTTTTCCAAAACTGGACCATTTCTTGGACCCAAAAAGGAAAATTTTCAGTGCTCATAACCTAACTTGCACGATTTCAAATCAGAAAATCGAACAAGCATGTTAATCTAACTCTCATGTCGGTCAAAATTGTTTTAGTAGAAAACCAAAACAAAAAATTGGTCAAAATGATGAACTAGGGGCACAGTTGAGTCAGGCTTCCTGTCTTTCCCCCGTTGTCAATGCATTTGCCAGAAAGGGCACCATACTTGCCGGAAAGGGCACCCTATTCGCCAAGAAGGGCACAACGGAAGCTAACAGAAAAGGGCTGAAAGCTCTCATATCCTCCGAGCAGCGAGGTATCAAGCCAAGTGCGAAGCACGAACGGGATTGGAGTAAGGTATTCCACTGCCTCATCCAGACAGATTTGATCACGTCCAAACTCCCTAGCGGAGCATCGTCAACCGATGTCAATTGCAGATCTGCTGCGCGTTTGGTCACATCGTAACCCCTATGTAGGAGAAACTCATTGTTGTGAACAAGAAAGAGAATCTAGCAGAATACTAGGGGCAAGAGTCCGCAACTTCTTGTTTATCCATCAACCACCCAGGGAAGGGATAAAAAATGAGAGATTGAAGAATAGAGAGATGTGCGCTGAAAGAAAAAGTGAGGAAAAGGGTTTTGTGAGAAAAGCCGAGCCTGAGGGACGAGTGATGTGAGAATCACAAATGAGAGAGGATGGGAAACAATACCCAGAGAAACAGGCTCCCTGTCCACGTCTGAGTGTCGTGTCTTTTTGTTTTATCTCGATTCTTGTCTTGAGTCATTTTTGAGTGTCTGTGTTTGTGTTTAGGTCGTCTTACCTTGTCTTTCTCTTTGTTGTTGAGTCGTGGTGTACTGTGTTCAGTCGTAGGCTCAATACCCGATCGAGAACTCATCTCCCAATTTCAAAAAAATAAAATCGTTTTGTGCTCAGAGTGCCGTGTCATTCTCCACATTTGTGCAAAACAAGATTCGTTCTTTCCTAAAACCGTAGGGTTCAACCCAGGTCATGTCAGAACAGTAAAACCAGGACCTATTTGAAGCTATATGGGTTCCAGACTACAAAGCAAAAGAAAAGAGGGAAGATGTCGGGTATCTGAGTTTGTTTCAACTTCAGTAAGTTCCGAGATTACATTCCGTGTGTACCCCTTCAGGTCTTGCCAATGCTCCGAAGTATGAGTGTGCCTCTACCTCAAGCTCAAGATCAGTTGCTTCAAGCCAAAATGGCGATCAAAAGTGCTCTCCAGAGTACCATTCCCTGCTAGAGCATCTTGGCTGTGTTTGGATGAGTTCCTAGGAGACCAACTGGGACGGTGGAAACTAGGAGTTCGAATGGCTGTTGCCTAGAACGCAAAGGTTCGGATTTTTCTAGGACTAAGTCTGTTTAAATACCCAGAGCGTGTCCTCGGCTTGAAATCTGTTGTTGGAAGCCCCATATGAGATACGTGTAGCACCTCAATTCCGGATAACTGAACCAACCTAGTCTTGTCACCCCGTTTGAAATAGGGAAGTTCGTGAATATGGATGCAGAAGAAAGCAGCATCCAAGTGTTCTACATGAAAACCCCTTGTCAGTATTTCAGAGCCTTTGTACTGTAAGTTGACGGTAAGTGTTCGAAGAGCACAAGGGGAGATCCCCGTCGGAGAAGAGTGGTTCACCGCCACTCACCTCATGAGGTGCTTTCTAAAGCGCCGCTTTGTCCATTTATGGTTTTCCTTAAGGATCATGCATTGTAATGCATTGTACCTATCTCGTCTCTTTCCCGTTCATGCACGATATTGTCTGTACGATTCATTCAAAGAAGTTCCATTTAAGATCATTTATTTAGTGTATCAATCACACCTCATTCACCCTTAGTGTATCTATCACACTTTCTTCATTTACTTTAGTGTATCAATCACACTTCATTTACTTTTGTGTATCCATCACACTTCATTCACTTAGTGTATCAATTACACTCTCATTCATTTAGTGTATCAATCACACTTCATTCACTTAGTATATCAATCATACTTGTTCACTAAGTGCATCTATCACACTTCGCGTTCACCTTTAGTATATCCATCATACTTCTTCACTAAGTGTATCTATCACACTTCGTGTTCACATTTAGTATATCAAACATACTTGTTCACTAAGTGTATCTATCACACTTCGTGTTCACCTTTAGTATATCTATCATACTTGTTCACTACGTGCATCTATCACATTTCGTGTTCACCTTTAGTATATCCATCATACTTGTTCACTAAGTGCATCTATCACACTTCATGTTCACCTTTAGTATATCCATCATACTTGTTCACTAAGTGCATCTATCACACTTCGTGTTCACATTTAGTATATCAATCATACTTGTTCACTAAGTGCATCTATCACACTTCGTGTTCACATTTAGTATATCAATCATATTTTGTTCATTAAGTGCATCTATCACACTTTGTGTTCACATTTAGTATATCAATCATACTTGTTCACTAAGTGCATCTATCACACTTCATGTTCACATTTAGTATATCAATCATACTTTGTTCACTAAGTGCATCTATCACACTTTGTGTTCACCTTTAGTGTATCCATCACACTTGTTCACTTAGTGCATCGATCACACTTCATGTTCACCTATTGTGTATCCATCACACTTGCTCACTTAGTGCATCTATCACACTTTGTGTTTGCCTTTTGTGTATCCATCATACTTTGCTTACTTCATTCATTTAGTGTATCAATCACACTTTGTTCATATAGTGTACCTATCACACACTCACTTTGTACCTATCACACTGTGCTCACCACACTCGCTTAGTGTATCTATCACGCGCTCAGCTACTGTATCTATCACATTTTGCTTCATATAGTGTATCTATCACATGCTCACTTTGTGTATCTATCACATTTGCTTTTTTGTGTCCATCACACCGTGCTCACCACATTCGCTTTGTGTATCAATCACACACTCTCGCTTTGTGTATCTATCATACCTTGTTCACTTAGTGCATCTATCACACTTTGTGTTCACCTTTTTTGTATCCATCACACTACATCCGCTTTGTGTATCTACCACATATGCTCACTTTGTGTATCTATCACACGTTCGCTTTGTGTATCTATCACACACGCACACTGTATTCGCAGTGAGAATTGCAGTAGTTCTCTTACACCCTTTATGCATTGTAATGTAGCTTGGTTTCTACTTGCTTAAAACTGTTGCATTGTTATGCTTCGTTACAGCTTTCTTTGCATGATCATAAGTTATGCTCGACTTTGTGCAATGTTCTTGCATTTCGCCCCTGCCCTTGGGCGCATATCTTTGTCTGTAGCTTGTATGCTTTGTCTAAGTCTTCGGCCTTATCAAAAATGGGTTGTCTCTGGGCTTTGACACTCACACCCGTCATTGTTATGACTTTCGAGTTCTGTCAAAGAGGGGCAACTGTAGACACCCCATTTTTGACCGTCCTCAAGACTTGGACGTCACCATTTGAACACTCGATGATCATCCACGTTTGTGTTCGTCTTGAGTTCCCAGAGGTCTTGGCTACGCGCCTTGCCTCAGGATATCTCGACTTGCTTGTTCTGTGCTTGGTTTTACACCAAGGACTTGTTTGTTTTTGTGCCTAAGGGTAGAGAGTAGCTTGCTAGATACCCCTGATACCCACCGGCCATGGCTTGAGGCCACCAGCCGTGTTTTGAGGCTACCGGCCATTGGTGAAATAGTCCATTGGCCGGTCGGCATTTTGTGTGGCCGGCCGACCACCTGTTTGGCCGATGGCCTTCTTTTCTGGCCGGTACCACCTTTTTGCCTTTTTCAGGCATGGTGCATGCCAGTTATGCTAGCTAGAATGCACAAACCCTGCTCCCGTGCACATCTGTGGCTGTTTTGCCCCTTTTGCACCCTTTTGGTCTAGCTTCTTGAGGAAGCTTGAACCTTTGTCTTAGCTTCCTCAAGAAGCTTGGACCCTGCCTCAGCTTCCTCAGGAAGCCCTGGTCCCTTTGCCTTGGCTTCTTAAAGAAGCCTTGATCCTTTTTATTTAGCTTCTCTTGGAAGCTTAGCACCTTTGAGGGTCTATATAAGGAGACAAACCCTCTCTTTGTTTTTGGTTCAGTAAAATCAGACCTAGAACATATATATTCTGATACATACATCTTCTCTCTCTATATCTCCCTTTCTCTCTTCATTTGTGTGTGTTTGAGGGCCTAAAAGGGTGATTTGTTCTTACTGTTGCACTAAAACACACATCATTACACCATACTTCGACTTTGGGAGGTGTTGAGGGTTTATTCTTGAGGTTTTGAGCTGGTTTTGATCAGAAGAAGGTGGCTGGACTTGTTGTTCTTGAGGTGTTCTTCAAGGGTAACACTTTTATTTAGATTCCCCAATCTTGCACTAGCTTTTGACCTGCTTTGCACACTGATTTGAGCTTCGTGTATAACTGAAAAAAGTCTTGTATTTGCATGCTTAAGATACTTCATTCAGGTCATTTTGTTGTTTGGGGTCGATCTCCCCCTCTTAGGCCTTATTTCGCCCTTTTTGTGCTCTCTTTGATAAGCTTTGGGGACTTTTGTGTATTGGCCTTCTCACCACTGAAATCCAGTGGATTTTCAGTGGTGAAGAAGGGGTTTTGAAGTATTGCATAGGGGAGGGACACCCCTCTCCCTTGGTCTCTCTTTTGTTTGCATTTTTGGCCCATAAGGGTAGCATATATGATTAGTTGTTCTTGGCTTCATTCTAGAGGTTTTTGGGTGTTATTGGGTCATATTATGCCTCTATTTTTTGGTCGGATTAAAGGTCCCTTGCATGCATAATATAGTTGCTTTGTATTCCCCCGTTATGCCTAGAAGTGCATCATGCATTTGACCTACTATGCTCTCATGTTTTGGCCTAACTTTGTGAAGTTCTTAGCCATGTCTTACCATGCTTAAGGTCTGTTGGGAGCTTATTTGATCATATTTACCATGTTTGGTATAGCCCCTTTGTATTTTGGCTTGTGAGCCTTGAGGGTGTGAGTCATGAGCATGTTTTAGTTGGGTTGTTTCAATGATTTGGAGTCATTTCACATGCCATTTCAGTCCCTAATCCATGTTCCTATGCTTGTATCCATCACCCTTTTCATGCCTTGAAGAGGTGTCCTTTTTTGCCTTGAAATGAGCATTGTGCATGCTTATGCATTTAAGCTTTTGGGCCTGCCATATCATTGGGTTTTGGGACATATTTTGATGCATAAAAACTCTGTTTTGGGTTGCTTAGTTCATGCCATGTTTGCTTGGGGTAGGTGTTGAGCAATGCTCTCTTTTGTGGCCTTGAATACCTTCTATTTTGCATCCATCCCCTAGTTTGTCTTGGTGTCATCTTTTGCAGGCTTTTCAGAGTTTAACATGAATGTTTAATGTCCAAGCATATTGCCTTTAAGTATGCTTAGAGTTGTCTCCTTCCATACTTAGATGATAGGCCATGGTGTGTGCATGCTTGCATGCATAAGTTGTACCATTTTTTACCCTTTTGGCCACTGTTTTAGGGTGTGGCTGAGGCCTCCCATTTCAGTCTAAGTCCATTCTCGTACATAGTTGTATGTTTGACTTGTTGCCTCTTGTTGCATGCTTGCATTGTACCATGTTTGCATCACATGTTAAATTACATTGTATTGCCTCTTGCATGATTAGCACATTGCATGCTTGCATAATAGATTGCATTGTATTTGGCATGTTTTGCATCTTAGCCTCATGTTGCATTCTTGAGCCATGTTCGTATACATGCATTGCATTGCTTGGTTTGGGGTGTCAAACCAAGCATGAGGATTGAGAGTATTCGTACTCCAAGTGACGTAACACGTCTCAATCCTCGGTCGTCGACGCCCTTGATCTCAATATGATAGGGTGTTGGCATTCATCTCTTTTGTTGCATGCATTTTACATTGAATGGCAAACTTGGCCTCTTAGGCCATCATGCATCAAAATGCATAATTGATGGCCCGTGGGCCAAGGGTCATGCTCCCTTGAGTCCATTGCATGATGGGGAGTGTAGTCATGCTCACATTTGCTTAAAAATTCCATGTCATACACTGCTTGCCCTCTGCTGCTGTCAACTGCAGGATTCTGCAGGAAGAAATAGCCGGCCGGCTACTTTGAGTGCCGATCGACCAAATACAATTAGCCGGTGGCTCAACCAATGGTCGATGACCATTCCCTTCGGCCGGTGGTGTTCCCACTTGGTCGGTGATGCTCCCCAATGTTCAGAGAAGCATCCTTGGGACTTGTGCAAATTTTTAGAGGAGCAGGGCAGTGTAAACAGAGGCAACAGTGGCATGGTACGGGTTTCCAGGTGAGACAAGTAAAGCATGCACCATTCGCGCATTCTGAGGCAGGGCTGCGGCCATCTTCCTTCTATATTTAATTCGTTAATTAATTAGAAGTTTTGTAATAATTAATTTAGCAGTATTCATTTTGTTGTGTAATATTATTTGGACCCTCCGAGCGGGGGCAATTGTGTAATAAGTGTGTGTGAGTGTGTGTATGTCTCCCAACCCCACTTCTTTCTTTCCTTTTATTTACTAGCTTTCGATGGTTAGTATTAGGACATATTTAAATTAGCATACCTTATGTTATGCATGCGTGCATTCATACAGTTGTCTTGCATGCACCGGGCTCGGCGCATCATACTAACTGCATTCGTGTTTCAATTCCAAATTGAATACGTCTTAGTTGTAGCATTTCGTATGCCATTTTAGAATAGTCGAGCCTATTGTATTCGCATTCCTGCATGTGTTGTATTAGGCATTTCTGTATAGTTAGGATCATACATGGATTTCTAACATAGCTTTTGTTTTGGCTTGGAGTACTCGGTAAGCTTTTACGCTTTAGCATCCTTGTATGCATGTGAATGTTGCCATGACAGCATGATTACCATGAGGCTATTTGCTTATATGACATAACTGCTTGAATGCCTGTGGATGGAGGTTGAATTACCTGAATTGGAATAATGCATTAAAACCATGAGTTTTAAGCCCACTTGATAGTGGCAAAAACCATCTTTTCTAAAGCCTACTTGAGGGTGGCAAAACCTGCATTTTAGCCTACTTACGAGTAGCAAACTGCTTTCAAAAACAAACATGAAATGTTTTGTTCTAACTCAAGTGATTCAGTCTATACTTGTATATTGTGCGCATCACATAGTAAATCTAGGCTAATAACCGGAATAAGAACCTATAATGTTTTCAAAACAAGATATCATGGTTAGTAGAGGCCGATCTTCAGATCGGGCGAGAGGGGGTGCTCATAGCTGACCTTCCCCAATCGCACCCAAGTTCTTGAGCCGAGGCATCTCTGGTGATGACGGATACGTGGCCTTAGGCAAACGAGTCAGGGTTTTCTAAATTCTCCCAAAATAAAATATTTAGGTGGCGACTCTGTATCTGGCAAAGCTGTCCATGTTTTTTCAAAACGATTTGTCAGATTTGGACTTTTTGGTCAGATTAAGAACCGTGACAATTAGAGTCCGAACTGTAGTGAGCCCAAAATGAACATAATGTTACTCATCCCGCCGAGGCGTTCGGGGACGTCTACAAGGGGCTACGGTGATTGTTTTCTGCCCTCCCTTCTAGGCATTGGCCACTGGAATTGGCGTGTCATGCAGCGGGAACAGTGGCGGCATGACGTTATTTTGCATCATTAAATTGACGACCGACTGCAGATCTGCCAATTTGTTTGCCATCTCTTTTACCTCTTCATCCCTCCGCAGGCACCTATCCTTCCAAACCTAGAGGTCATCCTCGTTGTAGTATCCACTTCGATCTGGTTTCTTTGGTGCGTCGCCAGTCTGGCTGACGTCTTTCACTCTGTGATTCTGGTCACGAGTTTCTGTGTTGCATTCATCTCCTGTGAAATCAAGGTCAATAGGTCTCCCACTCCCAGCAGGAGTGTCGTCCCCAATATTTTCCTTCTGTCCGTTACTGGCCATCTATTCTCCTTTCTTTCCCACAGACGACGCCAAATTGTTTGAGTGATTTTCCGATCACACTGCCCAACTCAGTATTCAGCTGGAGAACACTGGCCGAATAGATGACACCTGGCTAACCTGCAACAGAAAGAGAAGATTTCGGCAGTGGTTCGTCCACCCGGGGGCACTCTGACGATCAAGTCAGTATATCTCTCAAAGATAATCAATAGTGTTAAACTCACTATTCAGAATATAAATTGCGTACCTTAGACCCACGGAGGTGCCTCTCTTTTATAGCTAACTCAATCCTTGTCCCAACAGGAGTCTAGCTCTAATGGACTTAGGATTACTATCAATCTTGGACTCCAAGTAGGATTGGGATAAACGCCCTAAGAGCCTTATCTTTATCCAAACTAGAGTCTTTTTCTATGCTAGGACTCTTGTCCTTTATTCGCTTATCTCAGATTCCGATATCTTCGGAGGTAACCTCGGCCTCGCCGAGATAACCTCGGCGTCATGACCAGGACACGTGGCACCTCGGCTGACACGTCGGCGTCACCTTAGCCACGTGTTGGTACTCAGAAAATATATCCCCACACTTAGTAACATGCATAGTTCCATGGAAATTTATTAAAAATTCATAAATGATAAATAAAATGATAAATAAACTTACAAAAAAATATTGAGTGAGAAAACTAATTCATCAAATTTCCCTAAATCAACATGCATAGTTCATTTAGAAAACTAGATTCTTAGTAACATGCATAGTTCCATGGAAATTTAGTAGAAATTCATAAATGAAAAAAAAAATGACAAATAAACTTACAAAAAAGATAGTGAGAAAACTAATTCATTCTTGTAATGTGCTACTCATAGAACCCTATATGGATTTAATAGTTATATACATACAGCCTCCCAAACTCATTTGGGAGAATAGACCCCATAAGAAAAGCGGATCCAAATTACATTATTAGGTCTTGTTTTTACTGCCTGTAGAGTTTTAGGAGTATTTGCCATGATCCCTTAGGTTACTCTATTTCTCATTCTAGGCCACTTCTAGGTTCCATGATATATAAATAAATAAAAAAGTGAGAAAAATAAATCTTAAATAGAAAAAAAAAATAATAATAAATGTAAAAAAAAAAAAACCTCATTTAAAATTGTTGCTTTAATTTAAGCCTCAAATTACCACAAGCCAGCCCTGTAAATAAACCAGTCAACTACTATTTACTAAAAGGAACAGAGAGATTTGATAAAGAATATGCATATAGTATACGACATAACTACGGAAAAGAAGGGAAGAGAACGATAATGAAATACTTTGGATTAGTGGCAAATTATTTGTGTTTCAATTCTAATTTGTATTCAAGGTTGTCGGAATTGGGATTGTAGATTGGCCCGGCAAATTTTTTTTGGCATTGCATCAGAAAAAAAAAAAAAACGAGTAAAGGCTTAACACATACAAAATGATTCAAAAGTTTACTAGAAAAAGAGCATTATGATAAAAGTTCTACATTTCAAGATCTTAGGTGTAACCATATTACTAGTTAAATTATAACAAAACTTCATTATTTTATGTTTTTCATTTCCATTTGATTTTATTCTTAGAAGATTCCTGAAACTCAGGATGCAAAGAGGAAGCTTCAACTTCTTCTGTGTGTATGGGTAGTTATCAAACGATGAGTTTTTACTTCAACTTCAAACTTGAACCATTATATCACTACAACAAAATCACTGCAAAGAAAAGAATGACAGAAAAATCCTGATCCAGAAGAACGGGTAGAATTCCGGATAGTGAGAGAATTCCAATGTCCATGCATTTCTTTCATTGACCATTTTCTATTCAATTCACAAAAATTTGTTGGTGTTCTTGTAACCAGATGAACACCCAGAAAAACACAAAAACAAAAATATACAACTACAAGATGTACAGTGGGTGAAATTCATGTAGCTCCTTCAATAAAGCCAACTGAAGTGATATGCATGTACAGAAGCATCACAAGGACATGGTCAATCACTGACTGTGACTGTGTCTCGCCTTAGAATAAAATTAAATTAAACTTACAGATAGGATGTTAAAATTATGAATAACTGATACAAGAGGTGCTTGAGGTTTATGTTTGATACAATGATCTTAAGACAAAATTTGCCCCTTACTATAGTGCTTACAAGTTTGAATGAATGCTTGTCTCTTAGGATACAATGATCTAAAGCAACACACATATAACACTCCAAGAAAAAACTGATCTTAGGATACAATGATCAAAAGCAAAGCAACGCATATTTAACACTCCAATGATCTTAAGACAAAACTGAGTTTTTTTTTTAGTTATAATTTGTAGCTAACTTTTGAAGACATTCTAGATATTTGCACCAGAAAAAAAAGTTATGCAACAACTTATGCTAATAATCTAAAAAGATATATAAAAGCTAACATACAAGTGTTATCACCACCACGATGATCATGGAGACTATAATGGTTGCAGGTCATCCTACTTAATTTTGTTAATTTAATTATTATTTTTTTAGAAATTATTCTCTCAACGGGCAGTCCAAACTAGAAATTCATAATTATTATATGATGTTCATATATATTTAGTCGAGATTCTGAGACCAACTTGACATTAATGTAATTTGCCACTAATCCAAAGTATTTCCCTGCTGTTCTCTTCCCTTCTTTTCCGTAGTTATGTCGTATACTATATGCATATTCTTTATCAAATCTCTCTGTTCCTTTTGGTATGTCCTGGAACACTAGTGTTAGTTTAGTTACCTCCATTCTTGCAAAACTTGCCTCTGTGATTATCTGATGTTCGTAACTTGGTTACTATATGTTGAAGATTAGATCATGAACTTCTAATGCATTCCCACTTTAATTCTCATTCAAACCAATTTCTATTTTGTTTTGTTGTAGTCCCATCAGATAGAAATTCATAATTGTAGTGTGTATTGATTTTTTTTTTCACCTTTCATAGAATTTTATTGCTTATGCTTGTGTTCAATCATAACTTGCTTTCTATGCAAATTTTGTCTTAGACTATGTGACGGACATGGCTCAACTATTTGGCCAATTTATCTTTTTCCTAAGATCCATCAAGAAAACATAATGGTAACAAATTCTCATTGCGGAATGTCTTAATTTTCAAAAGCATAGTCAAATAATATCTCATTCTAATTAATTTTTCAAAAACATAAGCCAAATAAATTTCATTTTGATATTTAATCTGGAAAAAATTTGGGCCTATGTGAAATATTAGATGGCTGTTGTTAACTAACAACTAGTATTCGTTTTTTTCCTTCTGAAAGTGCATAATTTCAATAGGTCCAATATTTGAATTTGCAAAACATGGGCATTGAGAATCTGGTCCATAATTTAATGTTTTAATAGTTATGATATACATATAATCTGGTCCAATTTGGTGCATAATTTTAGCACAGAAAGAGTATTGCTTGAGAGGAGAGTATTGCATGATCAATTTGCAGCACACAACCCCCCTCTCTCTCTGTGTGCTTATGTATATACCTGAAAATCTAGTTACATTCAAACCCCCTTCATTGGATTTAACTAGAAAAATAGTTTGGATCAAACCTCTTTCAATTTTCATACTATTTAATCAAAATTATTCAATCAACTGAACAACCTATATGCGAGGAAAGCAGACGAGAGTAGAGGAAAAGGCAGGTGAGAAGAGCATAGGAGAGCTATACCTAGATGTGGAGGGAGGACCGGTGAGGAACCCGCCGGCGCGACTGCTAGAGATAGTCTGTGAGGGTAACACGAGAGTGAGAGAGAGATTGTGAGGGTCTGCGCAAGCGAGAGTGAGAGGAAAGAAGAGAAGAGGAGAGGAGAGGAGGGTTACCTGGACGCTACCCACGCTGGTAATGTTGCCACTGCGAAGAGGAGAGTGACGACTAGGCGCGAGAGAACAGAGTGAAATTAGGGCAAGGCGAGAAGACTGAAGGTTTTTTTTTTTGTTTGAAGACAATACTAAAAGTTTATTCTTAATCAAATTTTAGATTTTTTTTTTTTTTTTTTAAAGTTTAGCCCTTTTTTTTTTTGAAGGGAATTGCGACGATTTTAAGGACCGTCACGAATGAGCAAAAACATTTTACGACGGACTAATAAAGGGCGTCGCAAAAAAAAAAAAAAAAAACAAACAAACAAACAAACACGAAAAAAAACTTTTACGACAAGTAACGTAACATCGCATATAATATTACTTTTTGCCAAGGTCTAAGATTTTCAGTTGCAAAAAAATTATTTTCGCGACAATTTTATTTGCAGTCGCAAAAGTTTGCTTTTTTCAATGATTTTTAAACCGTTGCAAAAAGTTCCATGTCTAAAGCCCCCTTTCTAATAGTGATCAAAAGATGAGAGTTACAAATGTCTAAAAATCTCATGCGCTTAATATATACAAATAAATATGTATATAATGATGTTTGAATAATTCAAACAAATGGGTCACAAAACGGATACAGGTGTTAAGTCACAACCCGATCCAAACTCAATCTCAAACACATACACAAGCTATGCCCAACACAGCACAGCCTAGCAGAACTCAAGATTAAGTCTAAGTCCCAGTCGAAGACCAAACCCAGCACATGCACAAGCCCAAGCCTAGGCCCAATCCAAACTAGAACTAAGTCCAAATCTAAGCCCAACTTTTATTGATGCCCACTTTATGAGACAATTCTCATTTACAATCTAATGGTTTCGTCTCATTATTTTTATATTATAATTTTCTCAGTTAAGAGAAGACAACCCCAATCAGCCCCACCTCAACTGGCGGTTGAATCCCACTTTACTTTCGAATTAAAGTTGCCAAAAACTATTATTTTCCAACACATATATCATATATTCATCATCATCTATGTGAAGTTGATATACAATAGGTAAATCAAAATACATCATTGTTCTATACATATTTAAATGCCCTAAGGTTCACATATAATCTATTTATTATTTTACTTCAATTTTTGTAATATTATATGATGTGATGTTTACCCCGTTGGTTAAGGGGGACTTACGTGTAGGTCTCAATAAGTGAACTTGTTGTTCAATAGATCATGTGATCATTAGTGGCATTTTTCATTAAACACTATTAAAAAATGTCACTAATTGTTAATTTTCAACGACAGTTTAAAAAATTCATCGCAAAAAATATCACTAATTATAAGTTTTAGTAACAGTTTATAAAATCAACACAAAAAAAGTTACTAATTTTCAGTTTTCAGAGACAGTTTGAAAAATTCGTCATTAAAAAACGTTAGTAATTGTCAATTTTTAGCGACGTATACAAAAATTTGTCATAAAAATTTATTTTTAGCAACGATTTTATTAGGACTACTTTCAGTGATGAATTAATAAGATTTAATGGGAATTAAATCCAACTACTAGGATCTATTAGTAATTTATCCTTCATTGAACCCTATTATCTATTAGTATTATATCACCTTCATGTCCCTAAAATTTGGAGCGCCATAGGTATTGTGTCGGTCATTTTGTTTTTGGCACTCTTTTTAATATATTTTCCTCTTAATTAAAAAGTTTATCACGTTTGAACAGAGAAATTTCGTTGTTCAACAAAAACCATCCTACAACTAATAAATCTGCTTAGAAATTTGTGTTGGGGTGGTAATGTGTTAAAATCTATGTTTGGCCTGTAATTTTATTGTTTTTACCATTTTATTAAAAGTTTCTATGTATTTATAGATAGTAAATTTCATTAATTGAATTGAATTTTTTTTTAACCATTGAATTTTTCTCGTAGAATCTTGTTTTGTGGTTGTGATGATATTGAAGTTTATTTTTGGCCATTAATATTATATTTTATCAATTGATGAGACATTTCAATGTTTGAACCAAACCAGATCAAACCAAGTCTTAATTCCTATCAAATGGGGTTGGCTACATGAATTACTATTCTCCACTCGAAAAATTGTTTGGATTGTAAAAACACACCCTTAGTGTGATAACTGTGCCCTGTACTATGTTAATTAATCATGCTTATGTTTGTAATTACGTGCTTAATTTGAATTTGGGTGTTAATTGCATGATTATATGTGATTTTGGCTTTGTATCTGTTCACCGTAAGAAAATTTGTTAGAATCTGTGCTTTGAACTGAAAATTGAAGGCATTATCGGCCACCGAAGCTAAAATTGACTACGCCATTGTGATTGGCGTAATTTTTAGAGCCTATGGTGAAATTTAATTAAAAATTTATTCAGATCGAAATAATTAGATTCAGAACGATTAATTTAGCACCATTGCTTAACCTTAATTAAATTTGATTAGGCCATCCTATATAAAGGCCTATATAGCTTCATGTTATGTTTTGAGCTCATTTTTGTTGAAATTACACTCTAGAGAGAGAGTGTGTGCCGGTTAGAGAGAGAGAGGGAGCTCAAGTTAGAGAATTGCTTGAGAAGCTTGAAGATCTTGGAGTTTAACTCAAGGATTAATTAGAATTTGGAAGATTGAAGCTCCTAGGTGAGTATTTGGGCATAGATTCATGAATTTAAGTTTGTAATTTTGTGAATCCAAGTTGGATGGTGATCAAGAACATAATTTGAGTTGAAATTGAAGAACTTGGAGCTTGTATGTGCATGCATGTGCATATTTGTCATGAATTTATACATTCAAACATGAATCATGTTGAATAAGAAGAATTGAGCATTGAAGCATACATGCAAGCATGGTTTTGTTGAGTTTCATGAGAATAGGCATCATTTGTGCCTTTTGAAATGGTATTGAGATCTGTAATACACATGCATTAATGATCCATGACGTTATGGAGTTTGGTTATATGTACATTGAAGTTTGATCATAAAGCAATATGTTTTGGTGGTAAACTTGAGAATTAAAATCTTAATTTTGAGGAATTAGTCTCATATTGCTATTGTCCTCATATTATGTAATGTTTTCCATGCTTTTGTGTCAAGAACATGAGTTTTGATCCTTTGAACATCAAGTTTGAACTTCAAGAATAGTTTTGGAAATTCCAGAATTTCGCATGTCCGTTCGAGCGGGGGAAGCACTGCTCGAGCATGAAATGCTAGTTCCCAGAACTTTTGCAGACATGGACGTCCGCTCGAGCGGGGATATTCACGCTCGACCTCGAGTGGGGAGTCATGTAGTTTGACTTTCAGCTCGAGCGTCCAAAGTCACGCTCTAGCGTAAAAATGAAGTAACCAGGTCTTTTGCAGACCAAAGGGGTTTGCTCGAGCGGGGATCCCTGTTCCAGATATTTTGAAAAGTGGTTTTATGATTTGTTATCCGTTCACTCTCATCTCTAAGCACTCTTAGGCATGCATTGAGCATTGTGAATGAGTTAAAATGATAAGAAAGGAGCCTAAGAGGAATGTATAAATTAAGAACAGATTGAATCGTTTGTGACCCATATGTGTTATGTAATGTGTAGGGTCGAGCTCAAGGGCAAATCCATCGGCAGAACACTGTGAGTAATATCTTAGTAAAGATATTTTCAAGTATGTTACTTTCCGAATGCTACTTCTGTATAAGCTTCATGGATTTGTTGATTTGAAATATGAATGAGTATTCTATATGCCTAATTTTGTGTAAGGTCGTTTGATACGTTTGATATATTTGAATTGGGCCTAAGGCCGTTTGCCGTTGATATGTTTGATGTATCTGATTGGGCCAAAGGCCGTCGGACATGAATGATTGGGCCAAAGGCTGTCAGATATGAACGATTGGGCTAAAGGCCGTTAGATATGAATATAAAAAGAATGGGTCGAAGGCCATTTGAATGAAAGGGATCATGATCATGAATATGAAATGCACATAGATATGAATATAAAGAGAATAGACCGAAGGCCGTTTGAATGAAAGGGATCATGATCATGAATATGAAATGCGCATAGATATAAATATAAAGAGAATGGGCCAAAGGCCGTTTGAATGAAAGGGATCATGATCATGAATTTGAAATGCGCATAGATATGAATATAAAGAGAATGGGCCAAAGGCCGTTTGAATGAAAGGGATCATGATCATGAATATGAAATGCGCATGGATATGAATATAAAGAGAATAGGCCCGAGGCCGTCTGATACGCTTGATATGTTTGAATTGGGGCCGAGGCCGTTTGATGTGTTCGAATTAGATCAAAGGTTGTTTTGAATACAGAGTTGGTTGAACCAAAGTTCGTTTCGTATAGATGGACCCAAGGTCGTATTGTTTTGTATAAGACTTGGACCTAAGGCCGTTTTGCTTTGTTGAGATTTGTAAATCTGGTGTGAATGAGAATAGTGGTTCAAATATGTACATTATGAGTATGATTCATTTGTGAACGAATCTCATTCATTAACCTCTTTATTTTGATATTATTCACTGGGCATTAGCTCACTCTCATTTATATGTATGTAGGTGAGCAAAGGGACGTTCAACCACAGCCTTAGTGGAATTTAAGAAAGGAACCCGAGTTTTCTGAAGTCAGCCCAGGTGCCTCACGCAAGAGGCTTTGTTCATGATCTTTTGTATTCCTTTTTGTTGTTTCTATTGGCCATGATAGACCGTTTATGTGTATAAGCTTTTGGTTTAGCTGACTATGCGCTTGAATGATCCTGGGTATACAAGATGTTATCTACTGATATGTGGTGTGAGTTATTATTAAGTACATGTGAAACGTTTTGATATACCATGTAAGCATAGCTCATTGGACAAAGTTTTAAATTTGTTTCCGTTTGGCCCCTTCACTCTGTTGCTATATGTTTGTTTTGGTTTGAGGCTATAGGTAATCTCATGATTACTGGCAGGTTATGACCTTAATCTATAGGGGCGGGTTCGGGTCATGACACTTAGGCTCTACCAAAATTCTCACACACTCTACACATAACAAATAACACCGCTTTGAAATAGATCTTGAGTTCATGAAAGTTTGATACGAAAATAAAATCAAGAAAGATGAAGAAGAGTATGCTCGAACTTGAAGGAAAGAATGAGTTTTTTTTGAAATTTTTTTATGAGCATACAAGTGCATGAGCTTTAAATACCACATATATTATACATATAGCATGTATTGGGAAGGGAAAATAAGTAGTAGAAAAGATGGAAAGTAGGGGTGGAGAGTGGCTTACTTGGATGCAATTCTTTTTTTTTTTCTCTTCCTCTTTCTTCCTCTTCCTCACTATGGCCGGCTGTATAGGTGTGTATATGAGGGAGAATGTCTTGCGTTTATATAGAGAAGTGAATTTGGGTGGCGGTTGAAAAGACCTAAAAGCCCTTGATTGGGTTTGAATTGAATTTGTGGTCACTTGGTTGAAATGGAATAGAATGGAGGTAGATTAAGCACTTAAGCTGATTTAATTAAGGACCTAGTTGACTTAAGGCTTCTACTTGGAGGCCAAGAAAAACACACAATCCCTTGAATTAAGTCTTGACCCATTAATATATTTTTTTTCCATTTCCTTTCTTTTTTTCTTTTTTTTTTTTTTTGAAAATAGTCATTCACCCCAGCAATGGCCATGAAGTTCACTTGCACACACTTTTGAACAAAATTATAAAATAACCTATAGTTAGAAAACCTTAATCTATTCTCCAATTGCAACCCTATATGTCTCGTATCTCATTATTGTATCATGGATATTATTTGATTTGTGATTTAATCTTCCCAACATATGTGATCTTTAATTACAGTTGCACCTCTTATTACACTTGAAAACAAATTTGCGCTCTTGTTATGTATAATGCCACTCTCTCGCCGATCTCATCTTGGACTTCTTTGCTTGCTTGGGAGAGGAGCTTGCTAAGTTTCTGCATTCTCTAACTATGTTATTTTTTCTATGAGCTTTGCTCCGTTTTGTGACCAAATTCTCAAGATGGCCAAAGTTGACTCTAAACTAACGAAATATTTAGCTTGTAACATGACATTGCTATTTGAATATCCTACCATGAAAGAAATGCTTAAACTAATACGCTAATGGTAGTGATTATCATTACAAGCCTATGTAAGAAAACACTGACAAGTAGCATAGGAAATTTGTGCATTGCGGTAAAAAATAAGTGAGAATTAGCGTCCTAGACCCAAGAAGCTCACGCCTATGAAAACACTAGGTGGCACAAAATTTTGGAGAAATAGGATTAAGTTGGTTAGATGTGTTTGCTGATGTTACTAGAAGAAAAAAAAATCACTCATAACTTGAAAAAAGCTATAATAGAAAACAGGAGTTCCTTAGTAGTCTTGGGAAATAAATATCAGCATTCAATGGACAATAATTGTTAGGTTAGTAGAGGCCGGTCTTCAGACCGGGCGAGAGGG
>NW_021024687.1:4346746-4384180 GCF_004153795.1 Camellia sinensis
AAATAGACCAACCTTCTATGGTAAAGTTAGTTGGCATTTGAAACATCTAATGTTGGCGACCTATTGTGAAGAAGGAAATTGTTGAATTTGTGTCTAAATATTTTCAGTGCCAACAAGTCAAAGTTGAATAACAGGTATTGACAGAACTACTTCGACCTCTCTCCATTTCGAAATGGAAATAGAAATATGTGACTACGAATTCTATTGTAAGGGCCGCCTTGGACACCCAAGGTATAAGTCCCGTTTGGGTTATTGTATGTAGGATCACTAAGTTTACTCATTTCCTCTCTGTGGAGTTTTTGTATGATGCTTATGGACTAGCCACTGTTTACATCGATAAGATTACTCGTTGGCATGGAATCCTAGTATCTATTGGTTTAGACAGGAATCCTAAAATGTGTTCGAATTTTGATAAGCCTTCAAGAGGCAATGAGAACTAAACTGTGATTTGGCGCTACTTCCGTCCGCGAATTGATGCATAATCGGAAAAAAAAAAAAAATTGAATTTTGGGAGAAATGCTCCAAATTATGCAGTAGAGTTTTCAGGGAATTTGAAAGAACTATCCATTGTTGGCGGACTTTGCTTATAACCACAGCTTACAATCTAGTTTTGGTGCGACACCATACAAGCCTTGCATGGAGGAAAAGGTAAGTTTCTGACTGATTGAGAACAGAGTGTCGCTTGATTTTGAGACTAAAGTAAATGGCTATCAATAAAGATTGGGACAGTTGATTGAGAAGTATTCCGAATTGTGTTCAACTAAAGGTGAAATAAGTTTGGAGGACCAAACTTCCTAAAGGGGGGAAGACTGTGATACCCCTATTCCGTAGTATGCTGATTGGTCCTTAAATTGAGTATGATTATGTGTTTAGCATGATTTTATGTGCCATTATGTGAATATATGTGATTTTGAAGTTCTATCTGTTCACCGTAGGAATATCTGTTTGAATAATCTGCTTTAGAAATTAAATTAGAGGCCTTATCGGCCACAAAACCCGAAATCGATTATGCCATTGTAATTAGCGTAATTTTTAGAGCCTACGGTGAAATTTAATTGAAAATTGATTCGGGTCAGATTAAATTGATTTATTTAATGGCATTGTGCTCAAACTGTTTAATATCTTTTTTTAATTGTGGCTAGTGGGGTTTGTTGTATTTGAGCACTACACTTCCCATTCTCTCCTATGACCTCATTTTGGCTAATCAAACCTTGAGAAAGGGAGAAAGAGCCGGCTGTTAGAGAGAAGGAGGAGAGAATTGTGCATTTGTGGTTCAAGACTTGGACCTTTTGGAGATTAAGCTCAAGTATTGCTAAATTGGAAAGATTAAAGCTCCTTGGTGAGTGATTCATGCATTATAGTCATCATCTTGTGAATTCAAGTTTGATAGATGGTCAAGAGCATGAATTAGTTTGAAAGTAATGGAATTGAGTTGTATATGTTGGATTTCAAGTTAATAGAAGCATGCATGTAAAGAATTGCTATAGATTTCCATGTTTGAGCTTGATTGTGTAATCTATGTAGAAGTTTGAATGAAATCCATGTGCATGACCATTTCTTCACCAAATAAGTTGTGAATAATGTGTATTTCTTACATGCAAGAGTAGATCATGAAGGGGTGAGCTTTGCATGCTTGAATGAGATGTATTGGTGATGAGTTTGATGGGAGATTGGGGCATGCATGTGAATTAATTGTGAATTGAGCTCCATTGGGTTGAGATTTGGGGTTTACATCATATTAGTATGCTTATATTTGAGAATTGAGCCATAACATGCATGATTTATTGGTTGAACATCGAATTGGCGCTCAAGAACTCAATCTGGAAAACCCAGATTTTTGATGCCCGCTCGAGCGGAAAAATCGTGCTCCCAGCACTTTTTGCAGACATGGTGCCCGCTCGAGCGAAGAAGTTGACGCTCGAGCAAGGAGCTATGTAGATAGGCCATCCGCTCGAGCGGCAGAGTTCACGCTCGAGCGTGATTTTGATGTAACCAGTATTTTTGCAGGCCTTAAGGGTCCACTCGAGCTGGGACCTTATTTTCTGAAATTTTGAAATTGCATTTTGTGTTCTGTTTTCCGTTCTCTTTCACTTGTAAGCACTCTTAGGCATGCATTGAGAATTGTAAATGAGTTAACGAGATAAGAATAAAGCCTAAAGAGGAATATGAGAATTAAAGAACGGATTGAACTGTTAGTGACCCTTTTGTGTTCATTAAATGTGTAGGGTCAAACTCCAGGGCAAATCCACAAGCCGATCACTGTGAGTAATATCGATATTTGAAAGCTTGGCAATGTCCAACTGTTTATTCCTTTATAAGCTTTATGAGTTGCTAATTGGGATTGTGGACAATTGTGGACAAAAGTCTGACATGAACGAATGAATGGACCGAAGGTCGTTTTGATAGAAATAAATGAACCTAAGGTCGTTTTGACATGAATGAGTGGGCGGAAGGCCGTTTTGACACGAATGTATGGGCCGAAGGCCGTTTTGACGTAAACAAATGAGCCAAAGGCCGTTTTAACGTGAATGTATGGGCCGAAGGCCGTTTTGACATAAGTAATTGGGCCGAAGGCCGTTTTGACATAATGATTGGGCCGAAGGCCATTTTGACATGAATGATTGGGCCGAAGGCCGATTTGACATAAATAATTGGGCCGAAAGTCGTTTTGGCACAAATGAATGGACCGAAGGTCGTTTTGACATAAATGAACGGACCGAAGGCCGTTTTGACATAAGTGAATGGACCGAAAGTCGTTTTGACAAGAAATGAACGAATGGGCCAGAGGCCGTTTCAACACGAAAGTGCAAATAGGCCTAAAGGCCAGTTTGATACGAAAATGTGAATGGGCCGAAAGCCAGTTTGATACGAAAGTCCGAATGGGCTTAAAGGCTAGTTTGACACGAGTAATGGTTTGACAATGAAACGGGGGCCGTATGATGTGTTTGGAACCACAGTTACTTAACTTACATATGTTTATGTATGTATGTATTAGTTAGAAACGCAAATTGGGCTCGAGGCCGTTTGATGTATATTGTTCCAATGTATATTCTTTATTTAATATTATTTACTGGGCTATCGCTCACGCTCATTCATGTGCTTGTAGGTGAGCCAAGAGATGTCCAGACCCAGCCTCAGTGAAGTCAGTATGGGACAACCGAGTTTTGGAGAGTCAGCCCTTGCGTCTTACGTACGAGACCCGTCTTCGCCCCTTTGCTGTGTATTTATATTTTGTCATGTTGGTGAAGTTTTTGTATATGTCTGCTTATAGTTTCTATGGGTTGACTTAGTTTTGGATGATCCTGTCTGTATAGAACTTATGTCACTATGTTTCTGTTGTGAGTTATTAACGTACATGTGTATGGTTTGTTTTGATATGCCATGTAAGCACAGCTCTATGGACAAAGTTTTAAATTTTGCTTCCCTTTGGCCCCCTTTACTCTGATGAGTTTTGTCTGGATTGATTGGAGGCCGTAGGTAATCTCACGATTACTGGCCGGTTATGGCCTTAACCCATGGGGGCGGGTTCGGGTCGTGACATTGGTGGTCTTCTTACTTGTACTTCCATAATCCTTCTTAGGGCGGCGGCAGTCAGAACTCAATGTCCAGTCTTGCCACAGTTATAGCATTTTCCTTTGAACTTCTTATTACTATCGCCTTGTTTAGGACCATCTCCAGTAAACTTTTTCTTTTTATTATGTGGTTTATGAACTTGTTCAACCACATTAGCCTTGGACTCAATGGGATTTTTCTCATTCCTCTTTTCATCCTTACGGTTATCTTCCTCAATTCTCAGTCTTACAATAAGTTCATCCATGGTCATCTCTTTGCGTTTATGTTTTAAATAATTTTTGAAATCTTTCCAAGCCGGTGGTAACTTTTCCACTAAAGCAACAACTTGGAAAGACTCGCTAAGAGACATACCTTCTGAATGAATATCATGCAAAATTATCTGAAAACTTTGAACTTGAGATATTACCGTTTGGGAATCTACCATAACAAAATCCAGAAATTTACCGAGGACAAATTTCTTCGTGCCGGCATCCTCTGTCTTGTATACCATTTGGGAGTCTACCATAACAAAGTCCAGAAATTTACCGAGGACAAATTTCTTCGTGCCGGCATCTTCTGTCATGTATTTCTTCTCCAAAGAATCCCACAATTCTTTTGCTGTTGTTAGAGGACTGTATACATTATACAGCATATTGTCAAGGCCATTTAGGATGTAGTTTCTGCATAGAAAATCTGAATGTTTCCAAGCATCTACAGCGGCAACAACTTGTCGATCACTTTCACCCTCTTTAAGTGCTGTAGCCTCTTCATGGAGAAACCGGGCCAAATTAAGAGTTGTAAGATAAAACAGCATCTTCTGCTGCCATCTCTTAAACTCGGTACCGTTAAATTTTTCCGGTTTTTCTCCATGATGAACATGGTTCTGGATAGGGACCGATGTAGGTGTAACAATAGGAGTACCACTGCCAGATGCAGTTTCAGTTGTAGTAGCCATAATCTCTGATTACAAAAATCAGAAAAAATTAAAACACAAATTAATTTTCTAGTTACTAAAACCAGAAAATAAATTATAACAACAAAATAATTTTATTTTCCTTGTTACTAAAACTAGAAAAAAAAATTCCAAGCTAATTTTCTGTAACACCAAATAATATTCTGCAATTGTTAATGACACCAGTATATTACTACTAGTTGTCAAAGAAAAGAGACAGTATATTACTACTATCTGTCAAATAGCATAAATCACTATTTGTTTTTCCAACCAGAATATTACTTTGAAAACACAGAAAATTAAATACAATGAAGATACCAAAAAGAAGTCTGTCTTAAGATTGTAGGACAATCTTCACTGTATTTAATTGCTAGATCCAGAATCGCTACCTAAATATTTTTGGAAAATTTAGGAAACCCATGACTTGTGCCAAAGGCCACGTGTCTGTCATCACCAAGATTGTCTCGGTTCGAGAACTTAGGTACAAGAGGGTAAGGTCATGAATTGAGCATCCACTCACGCGATCAAAGATCGCCCTCTTCTAATCATGATGTGATTCTTATTTACATTATATGCTCTTGTTCTGATTATTAGGCTCACTTTACTGTGTGTTGCATACAAGTATATACTAATTTACAAAAAATTGGAACACTTTGATTTCATATTTGTATGAAAATTGTTTCGAATATGTACCACTTGAAAAAGTGATCTCATATGTACATTCATCAAATTATTCCAATTCAAGCATTTAGCCTTCATCCACAGGTATTCAAGTAGTTATATCAATTAAGCTCTTATCCTCATGGCAAGCATGTTAAACGTGACAACAATCATACGTATGCAAGATGCTAAAGCAAAAATACTCACCTAGTACTCCGAGACGAGCCAAAAGAAGCAAAAGAGTTAGAAAACATGCATGCTCCTAGCTAATGCAACATGACTAATGCAACACATTAAAGATGCAATTAATAGGCTCGACCATTAATTATGACATGCGAATCAATTTGAAAACATGTGGTTTAAACACGTATTCAACGAAGTATGTAAACTACAATACTTGTTAGAATGATTAACCGAGCCTTGATTCATGCAAGACAAATGGATGCAAACATGGAAAATGCTAAAAGAAACATGATATTCTAAACTACCCATTATAAGCAAGTAAATAAAAGGGAGAAAGACGTGGGGTTGGAAGGCATACACGCATTATTACATATTTGCCCTCATGCAAGAGGGTCCGAATGAATGCCCTAGCGAAGCTACTTAACTAATCTATTACAACCCAAATGAAATAAATTAACTATGCTAGCTAATTATTACAATACCACAAATTAACTAACTACCTTAGCTAATTAATTAAGTACAATACAAAAAAAATAGTTATTCAAATTAGACTAACTAATTAGTTACAAGTCTGCTACTTTAAGTACAACATACTACTATTACAACATTAATTTAATGGATCCCGTGAATCGAGGGATGGTTCATGCATGGATGTGGATTTCCACTCAAAAATGCTCCCCGTTTTGCTACCGGAATGCTTCTGTTGCACAGTCAGGAGATTGCACTAATTTTTCACCTCAATTTCTGCTCTATTCTGCAGGAAATAGTACATCGCACTGTTGGAAAAAGTAGCCAGTAGGCCAGAAGTGGTGGCCGGCCGGCCACCTATAGTGGTCTGCCGACCACTAATGCTGGATTCCTCCAGCTGCAATAGAAAATAAACAGAGCATTCTGTGGGGATGTTTGTCCACCTTGCCTCTCCTTATCATCAAACAGCTCAAAGGAGTGGTAGGCTTGATTCACATGTGCAGACAACCCATTTTTGATTGCCCTTAAGACTTGGGCGCTACTAATAGTTTACCAGGTGGTGAAAGATGTGCAGGGCAAAAGGTTCAATTTTTTTGGCAAGAGGAGAGTCAGATCCTAACCTCACACCCCATTTTGGACTAAAACTATTTTGAATGGCTTTTAGACCTTAAAACCCTCTCTTTCAAAATATTTTGAAACAAAGTTTCTACAATGCTCTGAGGCTCGCATTTTGTTAAATGATGCGCTTTTCGGTAAACCGAGCAAGGACAAAGTGGAAATAAATGAAAGAGGGATGAAATCATTGAAAAATATTTCAAAACACCTTGTTTAGGGGTTTTGAGTTGAAGAAAAGAGGAGAAGAGGGGAGAAACCAAGTTGGAGAAGAAGATGGATATAAATCGCTAAGAGAGAGTCGAGCAGCCCTTGCTAAATCAGGCCTATCCATTTGAATACTTGGATTTCAGCTATTAGGTCCCCACCATTGGAAATTTTACTTCTAGGGCTTCATTTTTAACTTAAGAATCTTCTAAATCCGTGTCCGAATGGGGGAGATATAATTGGTTGAAGTTGGGCAT
This sequence comes from Camellia sinensis, assembly GCF_004153795.1. Taxonomy (NCBI): domain Eukaryota; kingdom Viridiplantae; phylum Streptophyta; class Magnoliopsida; order Ericales; family Theaceae; genus Camellia; species Camellia sinensis. Next base: position 4,353,638 of record NW_021024687.1, read on the forward strand.
CATTCTGGTTGGACCGAAACTAAGTAACCTTCACTAAAATAGGGATATCTCTTACCACACATGGAATTTTTAGGTGAAGCTACCAAATTTAGAAAGAAGACTTCCGGGGCTACAGTTTAGGCTCAAGAATGACCTGAAAAGGAGTCCAGATGAAGGAATTAGGCTTGCTTCAATTCAAGGACTAGGGCTGATTTTTTCCATCGGCCTCTATGGAGGTCCATCGGCCACAATTTGACCTCAGCAGCTATGAGTCGGCCAAAAGTGAACCTTATCGGCCAAAAATGATGGCCAGTCAGCACTAAAGATGGCCGGCCAGCCAGAAGTGTCCAACAATCAGATTTTTGACAGATATTTCTCCTCCAGCTGTTTCCAGCAAGCTCCAGCTATCCTATAATCAGATATTTTTGACCTTGAGCTCATTTTTGCTACATATGAGGCTGTATCTCTCATTTTCAAGGGGTGGAACTTCTTGAACAAGTTTTAGGAGCCTCTCTCTCTAGAAAAGTTCTCTCTCTCTAGAAATTTCAGAGCAAAAGTTTAACTTTTCACTCAAGCTTGCTCTCCCTCTTGACCTTGTGTGCATGCAAGAGGTATACTTGAAGATATGCCTCACCTTTACCTAGGCATCCTTGATCAAACTCAACAACCATTGGGCTGAGGTTCTTTGAGGATCATTTTGAGCTCCAAAAGCTAGTTTTAGCTCAGAGTTTGGACCTGTTTTGCAGCTGTGCTTCAAGGGTAAGCCTCTCTCTTCTTTAAGCTCATTTTGTACACTATCTTGGCCAACTTTGCATGCTTGTTTTGCCACCCTTTTAAACTATTTTTGGCTTGGTTTTGAACTGAGGAAAACTTTGTTTTTCAGTCCTCAAAATGATGGTTTAAGCCTATTTTGTGTAAGGGGGTTGTTTCTTCCTTTTGTTCCTTAGCTTGTATAGCTTTTGAGCCATCTTCTATGGCCTTTCAGAACAACTTTTTGTGGCTTTATAACCACTGAAATCTAGAGGATTTTCAGTGATAAAAAGCTTATTTTGAGGTCCCAAATGGGAGGGGATTGCCTCCCCTCCTTGTCTCTCCATGCCATGCCTTGTTAGCTCTATAAAGTAGCATCTTTTTGTGGCTTATGTTAGCTCTTTTCATGCATGTTTTTGTGACTTTTTGGGCCTTCTCTAACTCTATTTTAAGCTGGTTTGGTTGTTGCTTGCATGCTCCATGCACTTGTAGTGTAAGTTTGCACACTAGCCTAACATGCATCATGTTTTTGACTATCATTCTAGGATGATTTGGGCTTGACTCTGAGAAGATTATGGTCATGTTTTAGCATGCTCTAGGTCTGATTTATGTTATTTTGGTCATGCATTCCATGCTTTGTATAGCCATAGTACATTTTAGCTCACTAGCCTTGAGTTTCCAAGCCACTAGCATGCATTGCTTGGGCTATTTGCATGATTTAGTATCATTTGGAATGATATTTCAGAGCATGTTTCATTGCCATCCACTCACATGTTTCACTCCTTCAATGCTTTGAAGGGTTCATGCTTTATGCCTTGAAAAAGAGCCCATGCGTATGCCATCTTGTCTAGGCTTTTGACCACCATTTCAGGGTGTTTTGGGTCCTATCTTGCCATGATATAGCTCTGTTTTTACTTGGTTAGAGCATCCCTCATTTGCTTCTTACACTTGTAGTGTAAGTCCTCTTTACTAGTCTTGCATGCCTAATGAGTGTGCTTGTTATTCTAGCATGTGTTGACTTGGTATTAGCCCATTTTTGGTGTTAGTTTGACATGCCATAACTCTAATTTTTGTTGGTTAAGTCATCTCATGCTCGGCTTTGGTAGGTGTAGTGTAAACCTCCTTATTGGCCTTGCATACTCCATGTTTTGGCCCTTCATGCTAGCTTGTTTTGGCTTTGCTCCATGCATGTTTTGTCATTGTTTTGGCATGCTCTAAGACTATTTTGGGTTGTATGGGCCATATGGCTCATGTTTTGTATAGCTATAGTGCAAATGCCTTGACTTGAGGTCTCTACCATGCTATACTTGTGATGTTTACATGCCTTGGCATCATTCCATGCTTAATTTCAGGGCCTATAGTATTGTCATACATCCATGATTTTCACTCATTTCTCATGCTTAAGAGTTGTTATCTTTATGCCTTGTTGGTGGACCATTACATGTGCATGCTTGTATGTGCATTTTACGTCATCAATTCATCATTTTGGCCACTGATTTGGGCATGGCCAAGGTCCTCCCATTTTGGTTTAAGTCCATCTTTGCATATTGTTGTATGCTTGCCTCCCATGTTGTCACATGATTGTTGCATAGTTAGTATATTACATGTCGTTGCATGTTTGTATATTGCATGTTGTTGCATGCTAACCCCATTGCATTTTGTCGCATGCCATGCTAGCTTACATGTTTAGGTTGTATGCCTATTGCATATTAGTTGTATGCTTGCCTCACATGTTGTTGCATGCTTGGGTTCTTTGCATGCTTAGGTTGCATTGCATTGAGTGTGCATTCCCTTGCCTCTTTATCAATCATGACAGAGGTCGGGGCCCCTTATGTGTTTTGTGCATTTCATTCCATATTGAATTGCACACTTGGCCTCTTTGACCGTCATGCATTGAAATACGTGATTGGTGGTCCGAGGGTCGAGAACCATACCCCCTTGAGCTCATGACATGATAGGGAGGGTGGTTGTACACACATTGTCTTGAAAATGCATTGCCATGCTCTATTTATCCTCTGTTGCAGCAAAACAGCATTTTGCAGGAAGGTATGGTCGCCCGACCATGTTCAGTGCCGATCGGCAACAAACATTTGGCCGAGAGCCTTATCATTTGTCGATGGCACCATTCCCTTGGCCGATGGCCCTATCTCTTGGCCGATGGACTCTCAGCATATTCCCAAGGTGGTTCAGAAGTGTCACAAAAGTTGGCACAGTTTTCAGAGGTGTAAAATAGTGCAAAGGGTGTCCGAGCGAAGCCGTCCGAGCATGCATGCATCCCTCTTCTCGAGGCCTCTTTACTGCTTTTGTAATTTAATTAATTTGTTTAATTAGTTAAAGTTTTGTAATAATTATTTAGCTTGTTAGTTAGTTAATTAGGTGGCTTGTATCATTTATTCGGACCTCCGTCGGAAGGTCGAATTTTATAATAAGTGTGCGTGAGTGTGTGAATGTCTTCCAACCCCAAGTCTTTCTCCCTTTTACTTACCTCCTTTCAGTGGTTAGTTTTAGGTCATGTTTCAATTAGCATTCCTATGCTCACATGTTTGCATCCATTTATCTGTATTGCGTGCACCAGGCTCAGCGCATCATACAAACTGCATTGTATTTCAATTCCTATTTGAATACATGTATCAAGTGTTGCATTTCACATGACATTTTAGAATAGCCGAGCCTATCTCTATTTGCATTTTCCATGTGTTGCGTTAGCCATCTTAACATGAGCTAGGATCATGCATTGATTACTAACTAGCTTTTGTTTTGGCTCAGAGTACTAGGTAAGCTTTTATGCTTTAGCATCCTGCATGAGTGTGAATGCCGCCATGAAAGTGTGCTTGCCATGAGGCTAACTGCTTATATGATATAACTGCCTGAATGCCTGTGGGTGAAGGTTAGATTACTTGAATTGGAACAATTCATTAAAATGTGAGTTTTAAGCCCACTTGAGAGTGGCAAAATCATGTTTTCTTAAGCCCACTTGAGGGTGGCAAATCCACGTCTTAGCCTACTTACGAGTAGCACCTTCAAACCATTTTCAAACAAACATGTGATGCTTTGTTCCAAATTAGGCGATCTAGTTTATACTTGTGTGTTGTGCGCATCACATAGTAATTCTAGCTATTTAATCGGAATAAGAACACATGTGTTTTCAAAAACAAAATAGCATGCTTAGTACAGGCCGATCTTTGATCGGGCGAGCGGGGGTGCTCATAGATGACCTTCCCCAATCGTACCCAAGTTCCCGAGCCGAGGCAACTTTGGTGATGACGGACACATGACCTTAGGCAACGAGTCAGGGTTTCCTAAATTTCCCAAAATAAAATATTTAGGTGGCGACTCTATATCTAGAAAAGCAGTCCATGTTTGACACTTCTTTCATAAAAATCAATTTTCAAAAACGACTTACCGGATTTAGACTCTTTGGTAATTTATCGGTCTCGCATTGTACTTTGCGGGATTAGATTCAGAACTGTGACATTTGAGTCCGAATTGTAGCATGAACCCGTCGCGGGCGCGTCTACAGTTTTTGACAACTCCGCTGGGGATTTAGAGAACTTGACTCGAACTCATGATATCTTGTTTTGATTACATTTACGTGTTTCTTCGCATTGCATGTGCATTGGTGTGCCTAGGACACCGTGTTTGTCATATGCTATTCCTGAACGGTTTGTCGGAGGCTTGCTTTGAGAAGAGAAGCGTACCATAAGGCTGATCGGTTGCGGGCTCTGCCACGACGAGAACACAAACCTCGATTTTTACCGAGGCAGCCTTTTTGACCATTCGACCTAGTGCATATCGGAATCCGTAGTGACCATTCCAAACTAGGACAGGTTGTGACCATTCCAAACTCTAGCTCTTGACAAGTAGAACAGGGAAACCATACCCCTCCATAGGGGTGTTTCGGCTCTTATTTGTTTGATTATGTGCTTTTAGAGTTGGCCTCTACAGTAATGCATGTATCAGTTTGCAAGTCTGGGTATCAAGCCTGAGGGCACCAATATTTGGGAATCAGTTTTATCTAAGGGTATCAGTTTACAGGTAGAATTTGGGACAGAATTCAGTAGAGAGCACAGTCATTCAGCTTTGTTCATAATGGTTCTGGTGAAATTAGGCTGAGCTGCTGCATGTTTTCTCTTTTGCAAGGTAGTCTTGGAACGATAGCTTCAGAAGGCTCCAAATATCCCCCCGGTACATTGGACTTATGCTGATAGGCTTTGTCAGGTCAGAGATTCAGTTCAAGGGCAATCAGTGTTCCTTCGCCAGAGGCAGGGTAAAAGGCCAGTCAAGCACAGATCACCAGTTCAACAGTCTCCAGTTCAGCGGTCATTATCCACCTCGTCTGTGCGCAGTTGGGCTGAGATATCTGCTTCCACCTCAGAAAGGGGATACACACTTGTTCAGTCAAATCCACACTTTACAGTCGAAATGGAGGAGATGATGCGTCAGCTCCAGGAGACTATGTAAGCCATGTAGCAGGATGCTGCCCGCCAGACAGAAGTGGCTACACATCAAGCAGAAGTTATAGCACAACAGGCAGAAATGATTGCTGGACTTCAGCAACAGCAACAACCATAGCAAGCCGGAGCATCTGCTTCGCACCCACCTCCTCCCCCACCTAGAGTTCCAATACTCGGGGAGACTGCAAATGTGTAGGAAAATACGGACATTCCAACGGGGCCAGCTCCGCCCCCGACCCCACCCCCACTATCTAAAGCACAGACCGACCTACTGGATTCTCCCTTTGAGTTCGAAGTGAACCCCGCAGCACTAAAAGTGAGCAAGCTTGAAAAGCTGTTCAAGAAGTCTCAAGGGGCTCATTCCATTCTGGACATTGAGGATGGATACACCGACTCGGCTGTGACCTTATTGAACCGGTTTAAAATGTCGTACATAGACCGTTTCGACGGGTCTGGAGATCCTATAGTGCATTTACGACTGTTTTCAGACATACTAAGGCCGATGGGCCTCTCCAGATTGCAGAAGCTTTCTCTGTTTGGCCGGACCCTGTCGAGTGTGGTGGCTATTTGGTACGCAAAATTGGAAGACTCTGTTAAGAGGAGATGGCTGAGGCCTTCATAGCTCAATACTCCTACAATACGCAGATTGAGATTACGACTCATGATCTTGAGACAACCAGGTAAGAGCCAAAGGAGAGCTTCTTCGATTTTGTGACCCGCTGGAGGACTAAAGCCTCGATGATGACCATCAAGCCCATTGACAAGGATCATATTCGGATGGCTGTGCGCAACCTCCAGCCCAAGCTCATGCAGAAGATAATCGTCCTCGCCCTCCCCACCTTCGCAGATTTACATAAGATTGGGGTACAGATCGAGGACGCCATGAAGCAGCGCCTTATTGACCAGGAGAAGGAGCAGCCCAGGAGGGCGCTTTCCTGCAGTTCGAATGCGACCACCAGTGGTGATGCAGTTGGAAGATCTTCAGACGTGGGCATGGTTACCACCACCCCACCAAAAACAGCCACCCCATTCATCGATGCGTCCAGAACGAGCTCACAAACGGCTAAATATCCAACCCAAGCCAAGAGGGTTTTTACCCCACTTTATATGCCTTTGTCAAAAGCTCTAGGGGTCCTATTTAGAAAAGGACATCTGAAGCCGTTAGAACAACGGCCTTTACCCGATCCACTCCCTCCAAAGCATGACCAGACTAAGTACTGTGCCTACCACCAACAAACCAGTCATGAAACTGACAGTTGCTTTCGTCTTCACCATGATGTACAAGATTTGTTTGACAACAGGGTCATCGCCGCACCAGTCTTGCAAAGTCTATCGGCACTTGATCAGTGAACTTGTGGGGGTTAATGTGACTATGCGATCGGGAATGAACCACCTGCGAATGGCGCTCAATTCACTCCAGATATAGCGTATAGCACGCACTGTTTTGAGCATTTTGCAAATGCTGTTTATTTTACATTCTGACTTGGGTATTGAGTCAGTTTTGTTGTATTGTACAGAGTCAGCCGGGTCTGTCTTGTTGTATCGAGTCAGTCCTATTTTGTTAGAGTCAGGTGATTTCGAGGGTGTTACCTCGGACATCACTTGCCTGTTTTGTGTTTGTCTTTTTCCTTTCTTTTGAGTCTATTTATGCCTTGGAGCCAGTTGTGCCAACAGATCTGAATGAAACAGCAGTAATTTTCACACTCTTGTGTTTGCTTCTGCCCTGCGCCAGTTGTGTTAGAAGTTTTTGAATGAAACGGCAATACTTTTCACCTGCTTTTCTACCTTTAAATCATTACATTGACCTAAGTTTTTCAAAAACTTTTTAAACATTGTGGTGAAAACAAAGAGGAAGGAATTCCTCGGGTTTTGCAAAATTTGATCAAACTGAGAGAAAGAGAGGCATGCTAAGCCCTTAATGAATGAGATCATGTTTGTTAATGTGAGTACTGGGAAGGATCCTGGCTTGATCCAGATTGGTTCTACACTGTTTTCAGCGCGAGCGATTTGTCGTTTTCTTAAAAGATTTCACAAAATGTTTTGCGCGGTCCTGCGAAGGCCTTTGTGGAATCGCTCTTGAGATTGTGCAGCCTAGGATCGCTCTCAGCCTCAAGACTCGACCCCTCACTTTCAAACCTTGAACTTGGATTCAGAATGTTCAACAGTCAACCATAATGTGAGGCTTGTGTGGCCAGATTCGAAGCAACCCTTGAATAAGAGGTAAGAAAGTCAGATCAAGAAGGTCAGACGCCGTTAGAAGAAAGCTTGCAAAGCTAGATCAGAAGCACCCCTCAAATTATGGGCAAAAGAACTACAGATGTGCTCAAAGAGCAAAAAGTTGGGACATTTCTCAAGCTAACGAAGATTGGCAAGAATGCCAAATCCCAGAAGGGAGGAAAGAAGAAACTATTGCTAAAGGACAACTGAGTTCCTATCCATAACACTAGGGGCAAATTCAACCCCCCCCAATGGATTGACTTCTACATCATCAGCGAATATCAACCATTGTTTTGGATACAGATGGCCTCGAGATCTTAAAGCAATTTGACATGGACAAAGCTACACTTTTACCCTTGATAGGCTCGCTGGGCCAAAAACCCAGAAAGGCGACCCAGGCAAAAGTTAGAGCAACAAAAGAAAAAAGAAAAATGCAAAGAATGAAAAAGAAAAGAAGAAATGAAATGAAATGAAAAGAAAAACAAAGCTCGCAAGGTTGAAAACCCGGAAGGGCGGCCTTGGAAAAACTTAGAGCGGATAAGGAGAGGTTAATACCTGAATGTACCTTAACCCGGAACTACGTAAGGCTTGATTCCCATGTTTGAGATACGTAGGCAACTTCATTCTGACGTCTAGTCATAAACACTTCCAAATCGATTATGTCCATGTAATGGTCTTGACCATCTTTGCCTTCTCTGTATCTAAGAGTTCGGTTGTGATCTTCACTATGAGAACTGGTTACAATGTGCTGCGGTGCTATTCAAACAAGGGGCAACTTTCCGTTGCCGTACAGTGTGTTGCGGTGCTGTTCAAACCAGTGACAACTTTACGTCGCCATGCAATGTCGTTCAGACAAAGGGCAATTTTCCATTGTTTTGGATCTGAGGTCGTGCATCTCAAGAGTAAATTCTGTGCTCGTTGACCAAGGGCCATTTTACAAAAACAGTTTTTGAGAATTTTTAATGAGGTTGACTAATTCTCTCGAAAATTATTCCATTTTTCCAAAACTGGACCATATCATGGACCCAAAAAGGAAAATTTTCAGTGCTCGTAACCTAACTTGCATGATTTTAAATCAGAAAATCAAACAAGCATGTTAATCTAACTCTCATGTTGATCAAAATTGTTTTAGTAGAAGCCAAAACAAAAAATGGTCAAAATGATGAACTAGAGGCACAGTTGAGTCAGGTGTTCTGTCTTTCCCCCATTGTCAACATACTTGCCAAAAATGGCACTTTACTTGCCAGAAAGGGCACCCTACCTGCCAGAAAATGGCATAACTGAAGCTAACAGCAAAAGGGCAGAAAGCTCTCATATCCTCCAAGCAGCGAGGTTTCAAGCCAAGTGCGAAGCACAGATTAGCATGGATCAGGATATTCCACTCCCTCATCAGGACATGTCTGATCATATCCAAACTGCCTAAGTGCATCGTCAACCGATGTCAATTGCAGATATGCTACACATCTGGTCGCACCGGAATCCCTCTGTGGGAGAAGTTCACTATTGTGAGGAGAAGAAGAAGAATCTAGTGGAATACTAAGGGCAAGAGCCCGCAACTTTTTGTTTCTCCATCAACCACCTAGGGAAGGGATAAGAAAAATAAGAGAGACTGAAGAATAGAGAGATGTGCATTGAGTGAAAAAGTGAGAAAAGGGCTTTTTCGGAAAAACAGAGCCCGAGGGCCGAGTGATGTGAGAATCACAAATAAGGAAGGGTGGGAAACAATACCCGGAGAAACAGGCTCCCTGTGCGTATTTGAGTCTTGTGTTTTGTTGTGTTTTGTCTGTCTCGATTCTTGTTTTGAGTCGTTTCGAGTGACAATAGATGTGTTTAGGTTGTTTTACCTTTGTTTTCTGTTATTGAGTCATTTTTGCCGTGGTTAGTCATAGGCTCAATACCCAGTTGAGAACCGTTTTCTCATTTCAATTTCAAAAATAAATCGTTTTGTGCTCAGAGTGTTGTGCCGTTCTCCACATTTGTGCAAAACAGAATTTGTTCTTTCATAAAACTGCAGGGTTCAACCCAGGTCATATGAGAACAGTAAAACAAGGACCTATTTGAAGCTACATAGGTTCCAGACTGCAAAGAAAAAGAAAAGAAGGAAAATCGAAGCATCTTAGTGTGTTTCAACTTCAGCAAATTCCGTGATTGTACTCCAGATGTACCTCTTCACGCCTTGTCAGTGCTCCGAAGAATGAGTGTACCTCTACCTCAAGCTCAAGATCAAGTCTGCTTCAAGCCCGAATGGCGATCAAAAGTGCCCTCTTGAATACCAGTCCCTGCCAGAGGTATCTTGGCTGTGTTTGCAATGAGTTCTTAAGAGATCAACTGCGACAGTAGAAACTAGAGTTCGAATGGCTGATGCCTGGAACGCAAAGGTTCGGGATATCCGAAACTAAAGTCTGGTTTAAATACCCAAGGGCGTGTCCCCGGCTTGAAATCTGTATGGAAGCCCCATAGGTTGAGACAGCACGTGTGAACCTCAATTCTAGATACTGAACTAACCTAGTCTGTCACCCCGTTGGAGAATACGGAAAGTTGTGAATATGATCGGGAAGGAAAACGGCATTTGTGGTTTCTACATGCAGAAGTTACCCCTTGTCAGCATTTCAGAACCTTTGTACTATGAGTTGAAGGTAAGTGTTCGAAGAACACAAGGGGGGATCCCCATCAAGAGTAGAGGGTTTATCGCCACTCATCCCGTGAGGTGCTTTCTAGAGCGCCGCTATGATTGCTTATTGCATTCCTTAAAACATCATGCATTGTATTGCATTGTACCTATCTAGTTTCTTTCCCGTTCATGCACGATACTGCATGTACTGTTCATTTAGAGAAGTTTTGGTTCAGTTTGACTGGTCACCTTTCTCCTTTAAGTTCCGTTTAAGATTGATTATGTTTTGTGTATCTATCACACACAATCTCATTTTGTGTATCTATCACACACATTCTCATTTTATGTACCTAACGCACATATTCACTTAGTGTATCAATCACACTTTCTTCATATAGTGTATCAATCACACTTCATTCACTTAGTGTATCAATCACACTTCACTCTTTTCATTTCGTGTATCAATAACACTTCATTCATTTAGTGTATCAATCACACATTATTCATTCAGTGTATCAATCACACTTCATTCCTTTTGTGTATTTATCACACTTTACTTTATTCACCTACCACATGTTTGCTTAGTGTATCTATCACACTCTGTTTGCTTCATGTATTTGGGAATCAGTTTAACCTAAGGGTATCAGTTTACAGGCAGAATTTGGGGCTGAATTCAGTGGAGAGCACAGTCATTCATCTTTGCTCATATTGGTCCTGGTGAAATTAGGCTGAGATGCTGCCTGTTTTCTCTTTTACAAGATAGTCTTGGAACGACAGCTTCAAAAGGCTCCAAATATCCCCCCGGTACATTGGACTTGTGCTGATAGACTTTGTCAAGTCAGAGATTCAGTTCAAGGGCAATCAGTGTTCCTTCGCCAGAGGCAGGGTAAAAGGCCAGTCAAGCACAGATCACCAGCTCAACAGTCTCTAGTTCAGCGGTCATTATCCACCTCGTTTGTAGGCAATTGGGCTGAGATATCTGCTTCTACCTCAGAAAGGGGATACACACTTGTTCAGTCAAATCCACACTTTACAATCGCAATGGAGGAGATGATGCGTCAGCTCCAGGAGACTATGCAAGCCATGCAGCAGGATGCTGCCCGCCAGGCAGAAGTGGCTGCACGTCAAGCAGAAGTTATAGCCCAACAGGCAGAAATGATTGCTAGACTTCAGCAACAGCAACAACCACAGCAAGCCGGAGCATCTGCTTCGCACCCACCTTATCCCCCACCTAGAGTTCCAATACTCGGGGAGACTGCAAATGTCTAGGAAAATACGGACATTCCAACGGGGCCATCTCCGCCCCCGACCCTATCCCCGCTATCTAAAGCACAGACCAACCTACCGGATTCTCCCTTCGAGTTCGAAGTGGACCCCACAGCACTAAAAGTGAGCAAGCTTGAAAAGTTGTTCAAGAAGTCTCAAGGGGCTCATTCCATTCTGGACATTGAGGATGGATACACCGACTCGGCCATGACCCTGCCGAACCGGTTTAAAATGTCGTACATAGACCGTTTCGATGGGTCTGGAGATCCTATGGTGCATTTGCGGCTATTTTCAAACATACTAAGGTCGATGGGCCTCTCCAGATTGCAGAAGCTTTCTCTGTTTGGCCAGACCCTGTCAGGTGTGGTGGCTATTTGGTACGCAAAACTGGAAGACTCTGTTAAGAGGAGATGGCTGAGGCCTTCATAGCTCAATACTCCTACAATACGCAGATTGAGATTATGACTCATGATCTTGAGACAACTAGGCAAGAGCCAAAGGAGAGCTTCTCCGATTTTGTGACCCGCTGGAGGGCTAAAGCCTTGATGATAACCATCAGGCCCGTTGACAAGGATCAGATTCGAATGGTTGTGTGCAACCTCCAACCCAAGCTCATGCAGAAGATGATCGTCCTCCCCATCCCCACCTTCGCAGATTTACATGAGATCGGGGTACACATCGAGGATACCATGAAGCAGGGCCTTATTGACCAGAGAAGGAGCAACCCAGGAGGGCATTTTCCCGCAGTTCGAATGCGACCACCAGTGGTGATGCAGCTGGAAGATCTTCAGACGTGGGCATGGTCACCACCACCACACCAAAATCAGCCACCCCATTCACCGGTGCATCTGGAACCAGCTCACAAACGGCTAAATATCCACCCAAGCCAAGAGGGTTTTTACCCCACTTTATATGCCTTTGTCAAAAGCTCTAGGGGTCCTATTCAGGAAAGGACATCTGAAGCCGTTGGAACAACGGCCTTTACCCGATCCTCTCCCTCCAAAGCATGACCAGACTAACTACTGTGCCTGCCACCAATAAATCGGTCACGACACTGACAGTTGCTTTCGTCTTCGCCATGATGTACAAGATTCGTTTGACAACAGGGTCATCGCCGCACCAATCTTGCAAAGTCTATCGGCACTTGATCAGTGAACTTGTGGGGGATAATGCAACTATGTGATCGGGGATGAACCACATGCGGATGGCGCTCGATTTACTCCAGATATAGCGTAACTCCAGATATAGCGTATGGCACACACTATTTTGAGCATTTTGCGAATGCTGTTTATTTTACATTCTGACTTGGGTATTGAGTCAGTTTTGTTGTGTTGTATAGAGTCAGTCTGTTTGTACTGAGTCAGTCGGGTCTGTCTTGTTGTATCGAGTCAGTCCTGTTTTGTTAGAGTCAGGTGATTTCGAGGGTGTTACCTTGGATATCACTTGCTTGTTTTGCGTTTGTCCTTTTGCTTTCCTTTGAGTCTGTTTCTACCGGGGAGCCAGTTGTGCCAACAGATTTGAATGGAACAGCAGTGATTTTCACACTCTTGTGTTTGCTTCTGCCCTGCGCCAGTTGTGCCAAAGTTTTTGAATGAAACAGCAGTACTTTTCACCTGCTTTTTTGCCTTTAAATCATTACATTGACCAAAGTTTTTCAAAAACTTTTTGAACATTGTGGTGAAAACAAAGAGGAAGGACTACCTCGGGTTTTGCAAAATTTGATCAAACTGAGAGAAAGAGAGGCATGCTAAGCCCATAATGAATGAGATCATGTTTGTTAATGTGAGTACTGGGAAGGATCCTGGCTTGATCCAGATTTTTTCTACACTGTGTTCAGTGTGAGCGATTTGTCACTTTCTTAAAAGATTTCAAAAAATGTTTTGCGCGGTCTTACGAAAGCCTGTGTGGAATCGCTCTTAAGATTGTGTAGACTAGGATCGCTCTCAGCCTCGAGACTCGACCCCTCACTTTCAAACCTTGAACTTGGATTCAAAATGTTCAACAGTCAACCACATTGCAAGGCCTGTGTGGCCAGATTCGAAGCGGCCCTCGAACAAGTGGCAAGAAAGTCAGAGCAAGAAGGTCAGACGCCGTCAGAAGAAAGCTTGCAAAGCTAAATCAGAAGCACCCCTCAAATTAGAGGCAAAAGAACTACAGATGTGCTCGAAGAGCGAAAAGTTGGGACATTTCTTAAGCTAACGAAGATCGACAATAATGCCAAATCCCAGAAAGGAGGAAAGAAGAAACTATTGCTGAAAGACAACTGAGTTCCTATCCATAACACTAGGGGCAAATTCAACCCCCCCTCCCATTGGATTGACTTCTACATCATCAGCGAATTTCAACCATTCTTTTGGATACAGATGGCTTCGAGATCTTAAAACCATTTGACGTAGACAAAGCTACACTTTTACCCTTGAGAGGCTCGCTGGGCCAAAAACCCAGAAGGGCGACCCAGGCAAAATTAGAGCAACAAAAGAAAAAAGAAAAATGCAAATAATGAAAAAAGAAAATAAGAAAAGAAATTAAAAGAAAAGAAAAACAAAGCTCGCAAGGTTGAAAACCCGGTAGGGCGGCCTTGGCAAAAGTTAGAGCGGAAAAGGAAAGGTTAATACCCGAGTGTACCTTAACCTGAAACTACGTAAGGCTTGATTCCCATGTTTGGGATACGTGGGCAACTTCATTCTGAAGTCTAGCCATAAACACTTCCAAATCGATTATGTCCATGTAATGGTCTTGATCATCTTTGCCTTCTCTGTATCCAAGAGCTCGGTTGTGATCTTCACTATGAGAACTGGTTACATTGTGCTGCGGTGCTATTCAAACAAGGGCCAACTTTCCGTTGCCGTACAGTGTGATACGGTGCTATTCAAACAAGGGGCAACTTTCCGTTGCCGTACAGTGTGCTGCGGTGCTGTTCAAACAAGCGGCAACTTTCTGTTGCCATGCAATGTCGTTCAGACAAGGGGAAATTTTCCATTGTTTTGGATCTGAAGTCGTGCATCTCAAGAGTAAATTCCGTGCTCGTTGAGGAAGGGCCATTTTGCAAAAATAGTTTTTGAGAATTTTTAATGAGATTGACTAATTCTCTCAAAAATTATTCCATTTTTTCAAAACTGGACCATATCTTGGACCCAAAAAGGAAAATTTTCAGTGTTCGTAACCTAACTTGCATGGTTTTAAATTAGAAAACAGAACAAGCATGTTAATCTAACTCTCATGTTGGTCAAAATTGTTTTAGTAGAAGCCAAAACAAAAAATAGTCAAAATGATGAACTAGAGACACAGTTGAGTCAGATGTTCTGTCTTTCCCCCATTGTCAACATACTTGCCAGAAAGGGCACTTTACCTACCAGAAAAGGGCATAACTGAAGCTAACAGCAAAAGGGCAGAAAGCTCTCACATCCTCCAAGCAGCGAGGTTTCAAGCCAAGTGCGAAGCACAGATTGGAATGGATCAGGATATTCCACTCCCTCATCAGGACATGTCTGATCATATCCAAACTGCCCAAGTGCATCGTCAACTGATGTTAATTGCAGATCTGCTACACATCTGGTCGCACCGGAATCCCTCTGTGGGAGAAGTTCACTGTTGTGAGCAGAAGAAGAAGAATCTAGTGGAATACTAGGGGCAAGAGCCCGCAACTTTTTGTTTCTCCATCAACCACCCAGGGGAGGGATAAAAAAAAATAAGAGAGACTGAAGAATCAAGAGATGTGCATTGAGTGAAAAAGTGAGAAAAGGGCTTTTTCAGAAAAACAGAGCCCGAGGGCCGAGTGATGTGAGAATCACAAATAAGGAAAGGTGGGAAACAATACCCGGAGAAACAAGCTCCCTATGCATATTTGAGTCTTGTGTTTTGTCTGTCTCGATTCTTCTTTTGAGTCGTTTCGAGTGTCAATAGATGTGTTTAGGTTGTTTTACCTTTGTTTTCTATTGTTGAGTCATTTTTGCCGTGGTCATTCGTAGGCTCAATACCTAGTTGAGAACCCTTTTCTCATTTCAATTTCAAAAATAAATCATTTTGTGCTCAGAGTGCTGTGTCGTTCTCCACATTTGTGCAAAACAGAATTTGTTCTTTCATAAAACTACAGGGTTCAACCCAGTTCATATGAGAACAGTAAAACAAGGACCTATCTGAAGCTACATAGGTTCCAGACTGCAAAGCAAAAGAAAACAAGGAAAATCGGAGCATCTTAGTGTGTTTCGACTTCAACAAATTCCGTGATTGTACTCCGGATGTACCTCTTCAGGCCTTGTCAGTGCTCCAAAGAATGAGTGTGCCTCTACCTCAAGCTCAAGATCAAGTCTGCTTCAAGCCAGAATGGTGATCAAAAGTGCCCTCCCTAATACCAGTCCCTACCAGAGGTATCTTGGCTGTGTTTGCAATGAGTTCTTGAGATCAACTACGATGGTGGAAACTAGAGTTCGAATGGCTGATGCCTAGAACGCAAAGGTTCAGGATATCCAAGACTAAAGTCTGGTTTAAATACCTAGGGGCGTGTCCCTGGCTTAAAATCTATATGGGAGCCCCATAGGTTGAGACAGCACGTGTGCACCTCAATTCTAGATACTGAACTAACCTAGTCTGTCACCCCGTTGGAGAATATGGAAAGTTGTGAATATGATCGCGAAGGAAAACGGCATTTGTGGTTTCTACATGTAGAAGTTACCCCTTGTCAGCATTTCAGAACATTTGTACTATGAGTTGAAGGTAAGTGTTCGAAGAACAGAAGGGGGGGATACCCATCAAGAGTAGAGCAGTTCATCGCCACTCACCCCGTGCGGTGCTTTCTAAAGCGTCGCTATGTTTGTTTATTGCATTCCTTAACATCATGCATTGTATTTGCATTGTACCTATCAAGTTTCTTTCTCATCCATGCATGATATTGTATGTACGGTTCATTTGAAGCTAGCACAACCAGGCAATATTGGATGTGCAGTTCATTCAGGAAAGTTCAGTTTAAGATTGATTATGTTTTGTGTATCTATCACACACATTCTCATTTTGTGTATCTATCACACACATTCTCATTTTATGTATCTATCACACACATTCTCATTTTATGTATCTATCGCACATATTCACTTAGTGTATCAATCATACTTTCTTCATATAGTGTATCAATCACACTTCATTCATTTAGTGTATCAATCACACTTCACTCTCCTCATTTCGTGTATCAATAACACTTCATTCATTTAGTGTATCAATCACACTTTATTCATTCAGTGTATCAATCACACTTCATTCCTTTTGTGTATCTATCACACTTTACTTCATTCACCTACCACATGTTTGCTTAGTGTATCTATCACACTTTGTTTGCTTAGTGTATCTATCACACACCGTTTGCTTCATGTATCTATCACATGTTCACTTTGTGTATCTATCACACACTCATTTCATGTATCTATCACACGTTCCCTTCATGTATCAATCACATGTTCACTTTGTGTATCTATCACACGCTCATTTCATGTATCTATCACATGTTCACTTTGTGTATCTATCACACGCTCATTTTGTGTATCTATCACACGTTCGCTTCATGTATCTATCACACACGTTCACTTTGTGTATCCATCACACGTTTACTTTGTGTATCTACCACATGCTCACTTTGTGTATCTATCACACGTTCACTTTGTGTATCCACCACATGCTTACTTTGTGAATCTATCACACGTTTGCTTTGTGTATCTACCACACGCTCACTTTGTGTATCTATCACACGTTTGCTTTGTTTATCTACCACACACTCACTTTGTGTATCTATCACACGTTTGCTTTGTGTATCTACCATACACTCACTTTGTGTATCTATCACACGTTCGCTTTGTGTATCTATCACACGTTCGCTTTGTGTATCTACCACACGCTCACTTTCTGTATCTATCACACGCTCACTTTTTGTATCTATCACACGCTCACTTTGTGTATCTATCACACGTTCACTTCATGTATCTATCACACGCTCATTTTGTGTATCTATCACACGCTCATTTTGTGTATCTATCACACGTTCTCTTTGTGTATCTATCACACGTTCACTTTGTGTATCTACCACACGCTCATTTTGTGTATCTATCACACGTTCGCTTTGTGTATCTATCACACGTTTACTTTGTGTATCTATCACACTACGTTTACTCTGTGTATCTATCACACTACGCTCGCTTTGTGTATCCATCACACATGCTCACTTTGTGCATCTATCACACGTTCGCTTTTGTGTATCTATCGCACATGTTCGCTAAGATTGCATGATTTTCTTACATCCTTTCTGCATGAGATGTAGTTTGGATCATGTTTACTTGCTTGTGTACGAGTTTGCTGTAGCATTTCTTCGCATAGCATTCGCTTAAAATGTTGCATTTATTTTGCATAATTGCTTCATCACAGCTCTCTTTGCGTGATCATAAGTTATGTTCGGCACTGTGCATGTCATTTGCGTCTTGCCCCTGCCTGCGGACGCACCTCTTTATTATCTTACATGTTTGTTAAAGTCTTTAGCCTTGTAATAAATGGGTCGTCTCAGGGCTTTGACATTCACTCCCGTCACTTCGTGACTTTCGGGTTCTGTCAAAGTGGGGCAACTGTAGACACCCCATTTTTGACCACCCTTAAGACTTGGGCACTACTGATGGTTTACCGGGTGGTGAAAGATGTGCAGGGCAAAAGGTTCAATTTCTTTGGCAAGAGGAGAGTCAGATCCTAACCTCACACCCCATTTTGGACTAAATCTATTTTGAATGGTTTTTTGACCTTAAAACCCACTTTCAAAATATTTTGAAACAAAGTTTCTACAACGCTCTGAGGCTCGCATTTTGTTAAATGATGCGCTTTTCAGTAAACCGAGCAAGGACAAAGTGGAAATGAATGAAAGAAAGATGAAATCATTGAAAAATCTTTCAAAACACCTTGTTTAGGCGTTTGGAGTTGAAGAAAAGAGGAGAAGAGGGAAGAAACCAAGTTGGAGAAGAAGATGGGTATGAATCGCTAAGAGAGAGTCGAGCAACCCTCGCTAAATCAGGCCTATCCTTTTGAATACTTGCATTTCAGCTATGAGGCCACCACCGTTGGAAAGCTTACTTCTGCGGCTCCATTTTTCACTTAAGAATCTTCTAAAGCCGTGTCTGGATGGGGGAGATATGATTGGTTGAAGTTGGGCATCATTCCAGTTGGACCGAAACTGAGCAACCTTCACTAAAAGAGGGATATCTCTTAGTGCACAGGGAATTTTGAGGTGAGGCTGCCAAATTTAGATAGAAGACTTCCGGGCTACTGTTTAGGCTCAAGAATGACCTGAAAAGGAGTCCAGATGAAGGAATTAGGCTTGCTTCAAGTCAGGGACTAGGGCTGATTTTTTCCATCAGCCTCTATGGAGGTCCATCGGCCACAATTTGACCTCAGCAGCTATGAGTCGGCCAAAAGTGAACCTTATTGGCCAAAAATGATGGCTGGTCGGCACTAAAGATGGCCGGTCGGCCAAAAGTGTCCAAAACTCAGATTGTTTATTGATATTTCTCCTCCAGCTGTTTCCAGCAAGCTCCAGCTATCCTATAATCAGATATTTTCGACCTT
This sequence comes from Camellia sinensis, assembly GCF_004153795.1. Classification (NCBI taxonomy): domain Eukaryota; kingdom Viridiplantae; phylum Streptophyta; class Magnoliopsida; order Ericales; family Theaceae; genus Camellia; species Camellia sinensis. The sequence continues at coordinate 4,372,502 of NW_021024687.1, forward strand.
GAGCTCATTTTTGCTATGTATGAGGCTATATCTCTCATTTTCAAGGGGTGAAACTTCTTGAACAAGTTTTAGGAGCCTCTCTCTCTAGAAAAGTTCTCTCTCTCTAGAAATTTCAGAGCAAAAGTTCAGCTTTACCCTCAAGCTTGCTCTCTCTCTTGACCTTGTGTGCATGCAAGAGGTATACTTGAAGATATACCTCACCTTTGCCTAGGCATCCTTGATCAAACTCAACAACCATTGGGCTAGGGTTCTTTGAGGATCATTTTGGGCTGCAAAAGCTGGTTTTAGCTCAGAGTTTGGACCTGTTTTACAACTGTGCTTCAAGGGTAAGCCTCTCTCTTCTTTAAGCTCATTTTGTACATTATCTTGGCCAACTTTGCATGCTTGTTTTGCCACCCTTTTAAACTATTTTTGGCTTTGTTTTGAACTGAGGAAAACTCTATTTTTTAGTCCTCAAAATGATGGTTCAGGCCTAATTTGTGTTAGGGGGTTGTTTCTTCCTTTTGTTCCTTAGCTTGCATAGCTTTTGAGCCATCTTCTAAGGCCTTTCAAAACAACTTTTTGTGGCCTTAAAACCACTGAAATCCAAAGGATTTTTAGTGGTAAAAAGCTTGTTTTGAGGTCCCAAATGGGAGGGGATAGCCTCCCCTCCTTGTCTCTCTATGCCATGCCTTGTTAGCTCTATAAAGTAGCATCTTTTTGTGGCTTATGTTAACTCTTTTCAAGAATGTTTTTGTGACTTTTTGGGCCTGCTCTAACTCTGTTTTAAGCTGGTTTGGTTGTTGCTTGCATGCTCCACACACTTGTAGTGTAAGTTTGCACACTAGCCTAACATGCATCATGTTTTTGACTATCATTCTAGCATGAATTGGGCTTGACTCTGAGAAGATTATGGTCATGTTTTAGCATGCTCTAGGTCTGATTTATGTTATTTTGGTCATGCATGCCATGCTTTGTATAGCCATAGTACATTTTAGCTCACTAGCCTTGAGTTTCCAAGCCACTAGCATGCATTGCTTGGGCTATTTGCATGATTTAGTATCATTTGGAATGATATTTCAGAGCATGTTTCATTGCCATCCACTCACATGTTTCACTCATTCAATGCTTTGAAGGGTTCATGCTTATGCCTTGAAAAAGAGCCCATGCGTATACCATCTTGTCTAGGCTTTTGGACCACCATTTCAGGGTGTTTTGGGTCCTATCTTGCCATGATATAGCTCTGTTTTTACTTGGTTAGAGCATCCCTCATTTGCTTCTTACACTTGTAGTGTAAGTCCTCTTTACTAGTCTTGCATGACTAATGAGTGAGCTTGTTATTCTAGCATGTGTTGACTTGGTATTAGCCCATTTTTGGTGTTTGTTTGACATGCCATAACTCTGATTTTTGTTGGTTAAGTCATCTCATGCTCGGCTTTGGTAGGTGTAGTGTAAACCTCCTTATTGGCCTTGCATACTCCATGTTTTCACCCTTCATGCTAGCTTGTTTTGGCTTTGCTCCATGCATGTTTTGTCATTGTTTTGGCATGCTCTAGAATTGTTTTGGGTTGTATTGGCCATATGACTCATGTTTTGTATAGCTATAGTGCAAATGCCTTAACTAGTCTTGAGTTTTGAGGTCCCTACCGTGCTATACTTTTGATTTTTGCATGCCTTGGCATCATTCCATGCTTAATTTCCGGGCCTATAGTATTGTCATACATCCATGATTTTCACTCATTGCTCATGCTTAAGAGTTATTATTTTTATGCCTTGTTGGTGGACCATTACATGTGCATGCTTGTACGTGTATTTTATGTCATCAATTCATTATTTTGGCCACTGATTTGGGCATGGCCGAGGTCCTCCCATTTTGGTTTAAGCCCATCTTCACATGTTGTCACATGCTTGCCTCGCTTGTTGTCACATGCTTGTTGCATAGTTAGTACATTACATGTCGTTGCATGTTAGTATATTGCATGTTGTTGCATGCTAGCCCCATTGCATTTTGTCGCATGCCATGCTAGCTTACATGTTTAGGTTGTATGCCTATTGCATATTAGTTGTATGCTTGCCTCACATGTTGTTGCATGCCTGGGTTCTTTGCATGCTTAGGTTGCATTGCATTAAGTGTGCATTCCCTTACCTCTTGATCAATCATGATAGAGGTTAGGGCCCCTTATGTGTTTTGTGCATTTCATTCCATATTGAATTGCACACTTGGTGTGATACCCCTGTTCTGTATTATGTGAATTGGTCCCTAATATGTATGTGATTATGCGTTTTGATGTGATTTGTGTGCCATTATGTGAATGTATATGATTTTGAATTTCTATCTGTTCGCCGTAGGAACATCTGTTTGAATAGTCCACTTCGGGAATTAAATTGAGGGCCTTATCGGCCACAGAACCCGAAATTGATTACGCCACTGTGATTGGCATAATTTTTAGAGCCTACGGTGAAATTAATTAGAAATTAATTCTGGTCAGATTAAATTGATTAAATTGATGAATTAAGTGCCAAAATATTTTATATTAAAATATTATATTAGTGGGGCTTGTTGTATGATAGCACTACACTCCCCTTTAACTCTTATGAACTCAAAAATCTGAGGGATTCAATTGTGAGAGAGTGAGGGCCGGCCTTAGTGAGAGAAAGGGAGAGAAATTGTGCAATTTGGCTTAAAGCTTGGAAATTTTGGGGATTTAGCTCAAGAATTGACTAGAGCTTAGAAGATCAAAGCTTCTAGGTGAGTAATTTAGCTTGGGAATTTGAAGATTTAACTCAAGAATTGACTAGAGTTTAGAAGATTAAAGCTCCTAGGTGAGTAACCAACCCCTAACTCATGAATTTGAGTTGTGATTTCGTGAATTGAAGATTAATTTTTGATCTAGAACATGAAAGGAGTTGGTTTGATGAATTTGAAGCCTATACATGCATGCATGTATGTATTGTTTTGAATTTGCATATTTGAGCTTGAATTACATGACTCATGTTGCAATTTTGGTTGAAATCCATGTATTTGACCATCTTTTCATCATATGAGATGAGAATGAAGGTTATATGTCACAATGGTGAGCATCTCCCACATGCATGTACAAATTATGGGAGAGTAAGTTTTAAATGTTTGAATTTGAGCATGTTGGTGATGAGTTTGACATATTTTGGGGTATACATGTGAATTACTTGTGAATTGAGCTTCATTGGGTTGTGATTTAAGGTTTACATCATGTTAGTATAATTATATTTGAGATTTGAGCCATATCATGCATGTTTTGTTGGTTGAAAATCGAATTGGAGTTCAAGAACACAGTTTTGGGTTTTTCGGAATTTTGAGGTCCGCTCGAGCGGGGAACCTGACGCTCGAGCGGGAAATGCGTGCTCCCAGTACTTTTTGTAGACTTGATGTCCGCTCGAGCTGGGTAATTAACGCTCGAGCGTGGGAGCTATTTTGACAAGCCTTCCGCTCGAGCGTCCTATTTCACGCTCGAGCGTATTTTTGATGCAACCAGCACTTTTGCAGGCCTATAGGGTCCGCTTGTTCATGCGTTCTGTGTTTCATTTTCCGTTCTTTTTCACTTGTAAGCACTCTTAGGCATATGTTAAGCATTGTAAATGAGTTAATGAGATAATAATAAAGCCTAAAGAGGAATATGTGAATTAAAGAACGGATTGAACTGTTAATGACCCTTTTGTGTTCATGAAACGTGTAGGGTCAAGCTCCAGGGCAAATCCAAAAGCCGATCACTGTGAGTAACATCCACGCTCGAGCGGGGACCCTGTTTTCTGAGATTCTGTTTTTGCATGTTGAGTTCTGTTTTCCGTTCTCTTTCACTTGTAAGCACTCTTAGGCATATGGTAAGCATTGTAAATGAGCTAATGAAATGTGAATTAAGCCTAAAGAGAGATATGTGAATTAAAGAACGGATTGAACTGTTAGTGACCCTTTTGTGCTCATGAAATGTGTAGGGTCAAGTTCCAGGGCAAATGCACAAGCCGATCACTGTGAGTAATATCGATATTCGAATATTTGTGAATGTCCAATTGTTATTGCCTTTAAGCTTTATGAGTTGCTATCCGGAATTGTGGATGAGAGTCCAATATGTTGATACAAATGAGTCGGGGCCAAAGGCCGTTTTGATATAAACGAATGGGCCAAAGGCCGTTTTGATGTAAATGAATGGGCCAAAGGCCGTTTTGATATAAATGAATCGGCCGAAGGCCGTTTTGACGTAGATGGAAATCAGAATGGGCCAAAGGCCAATATGTTTAGAACTACAGTCACTTGATCTAAACTCTGTATAAATGTACATATTGTTTATATGACTTCTGTCTTTGATATTATTCACTGGGCTATCGCTAACGCTCATTCATGTGTTTGTAGGTGAGCCAAGGGAAGTCCAAACCCAGCCCCAGTGAAGTCTGCTAGGGAAAAACTAAGTTTTGAGGAAGTCAGCCTTATGTCTCACTCTTGAGACCTATCCTTGCCTTTTGCTATGTAATTACATTTTGTCTTGCCGACAAGGACTTTATGTATGTCTATAAATAGTCTGTCATAGGTTGACTCATTTTGGATGACCCTGTCTGTAATGAATTTTGTGGAACTGTACTTTTGATGTGGGTTATTAACGTATCTGAGCATGGTCTGTTCACTGTGCATATAAACACGGCTCTATGGACAAAGTTTTTAAATTTTTGCTTCCGTTTGGCCCCTTTACTCTGACAAGTCATCTTGTTTCGGTTTGAGGCCGTAGGTAATCACGGGATTACTGGCCGGTCATGTCCTTAACCCATAGGGGCGGGTTCGGGTCGTGACAGAGTGGTATCAGAGCACGAGTTAATAACTCACACACTTGTCCAAAAGAGCAATAAGCGTCTAGATAAGATCTAGGATGTATTCGTAAACACGAATTTAGAAGCATTGATTATATGCTTAAATGTTTTGATATGAACAATTATATGTGTAAGTTGTGAATTACTTGCACTACGAATTATCTGAGAATATGCGCTTCTTAGTATATGCACACTTGTGGATCTTTTGTGTAAAATATAGATGGTGAGAACCAGAGGTGATGAGTTAGAGGAATCTTCTACTGCCAGACTGGACAGAATGGAAAGACTGAACCAAAAAATGGCAGAAGCTTTGAGACAGCAACAGGAGTGGCAACAACAGTGGCAGCAACCACACCCGCCACCTCCACCTCCACCTCCGGCACCACCTGTGCCAGATCATCAGAACGATGACCGGATTATAGCTCTCACTAAGGAATTCAAGAAAATGAAACCACCACAGTTTCACGGGGGATTAGATCCGTTGAAAGCTGAAGCGTGGGTACTCGGCATTGAGAAGTTATTCGAAGTGTTTCCTTGTTCGGAGACTCAGAAAGTGCTTCTAGCCACTTTTATGCTAGAAGATGAAGCGAGAAGATGGTGGATGTTGATGAGAGAAAACCACAGAGATGTTGATTGGGTGAAATTTTTAGAAATCTTCTATGACAAGTACTTCCCGCAGTGTGTTCGAGATAGGAAAGTGGTAGAGTTCATGGAACTCAAGCAAGACAGCATGACTGTAGCGGAGTATGAGGCCAAATTCACTGAGTTGGCCAGATTTGCACCACACGTGATTGACACTGATTATAAGAAGGCAAGACATTTTGAAGGTGGGCTCCGCAATGACATCCTAGAGAGGGTGAATATCCTGAAATTGGAAACCTACATTGGGGTGTTTGACAGAGCCATCATATCAGAGGCTAACATAGCCAGGCAAGCTAAGCCAGTAACAAAATGGAAAGGCAACAAAAGACAAGGCTTCTTTTCGAAGAAGAAATTTCCGAAAAAGCAAAACACGAGCTCTTCAAATACTTCGAGTTCTTCCCAAGACGCAGCTCCCGTGTGCAATATTTGTAGCAAAAGGCACCGTGGAGTCTGTTACCGTGCATCAGGAGCCTGTTTTAAATGTGGAAAGCAAGGGCACATAGCCCGAGAATGTAATCAGAACAGTGGGAAACTCGCAGCTAGTTCAACTGCATCAGTTCCAAAGCCGGGGAACACTTTGAAATCTGCTACTACTGGGGATACAGTGAGACATGGGAGAGTCTTTGCACTTGTTCCGGGCGATACACAGAATGCCAATGCCGTTGTCTCAGGTACTATTTCAATATGTAATCAGGATGCCTTTGTATTAATTGATTTTGGATCAACGCACTCATTTGTGACATATACGTTTGCATCTAGATTGAATAGACCCCTAGAGCTATTGCCATATTTGTTATGTGTGTCTGCTCCATCGGGGGAATCTGTGTTATGTGATTATATATATCGATTTTGTGACATGCATATCGAGCATGCCACCCTATATGTAGATTTGTTGCCCTTGAACTTTAGACATTTCGATGTAATTTTGGGCATGGATTGGTTGACCAAGTACTGTGCCACCATAGAATGTGTGACAAAAAGGGTTGTATTTAACCTACCAGAACAGAAAGAGATTGTGTTTGTGGGTAATGGGGTAGTGCCTCCACCTTATTTGATATCTGCAATGAAAGTATGTAAACTGATCAGGAAAGGGTGCCAGGGTTACTTGTGCTATGTGTTGTCTGAATAATCTCTAAATACTGAATTGAATGATATCCCTAGTGTTAGAGAATTTCCAGATGTGTTTCCAAATGAACTACCAGGGGAATTGGTGGACAGGGAGATAGAATTCACTATTGAAACTGTATCAGGCACCCAGCCTATTTCTAAAACTCCCAACAGAATGGCTACTGCCGAAATGAAAGAATTGAAAGAACAGTTGCAAGACCTGTTTGACAAGGGGTTTATTCGCCCTAGCACTTCGCCTTGGGGTGCACCGATGTTGTTTGTGAAAAAGAAGGATGGAACTTTACGTTTCTGCATCGACTACTGTAGACACCCCATTTTTGGCCGTCCTCAAGACTTGGACGTCACCGTTTGAACACTCGGTGATCATCCATGTTTGTGTTCGTTTGGAGTTCCTAGAGGCCTCGGCTACGCACCTTGCCTCAGGATCTCCGAACTCGACCATTTAGTGTTTGGTTTTGCACCAAACACTTGCATTTTGCCTTGGAAGGGCAGGGAATGCCTTGTGAGGCATCCCCACACACCACCGGCAGTGGCTAGAGGCCACCGGCTGGTTTTTGCTGCCACTGGCAATGTACACTGTTTGTTACCGGTCAGCACTTTTTAGTGTCGGCCGGCACTCTTTTTGGCCAAGATGGCATTTTTGGCCGGCCGATTACTGTGCATCTGCTTTTGCAGATATTTTAAGACAGCTGTCTTACTTTTGCTCCCCTCCATACACGTGTATGGAGGGATCTCCCTCTTGGGAGCCTTGTCTTGTAAGCCTTACAAGACAAAAGGCTCTATAAGAGAGAGCCTTGTCTCTTGGCTTTAGGGTTAGAGAGAATTAGACATTGGAGAGACCAAAAAAGACAGAGAGAAGCTCTGGTTTTAGGGTTAGGGTTCATACATATCTCCTATCTCTGTTTTTCTCTCTTGGTGTTCTAGGTGTTTTAGTTCACACTATTGCACACAAACACCTAGTGTTTCACCTTCCTTTAGCTCCTGAGGTTCTAAGGGACTGATTTTGGTGTTTTGGTGTTGGATTCAAGCCAAGGAGGGCCATTGGAGCACCATTGTTGAAGAGGTCTTCAAGGGTAAGAACCTTACCCCTTTTTACCCCATTTTTGCATCTTGTTTTTGCCTATCTTAAACTCATTTTTGAGCTTGGTGTATAACACAAAAAATTTCTTTTTTTTAGCCCTCTTGGTTGTTTATTAAGAGTGTTTTGTGGTTTGGGTATGTTTGAACACCCTTAGGCCTTGAAAGGCCTCATTTTGTACCCTTTTGTGAGAGCTCCGGGATTTTGGTGTTGGGGTCTCTTGACCACTGAAATCTTGAGGGATTTCAGTGGTGAAGGTGATGCCTTGAAGTCCCAAGAAGGAGAGGGCCACCCCCTCTCCTTGTTGTCCTTGAAAAGGACATGTTTTGGCCTCTTGAGGGAGCACCATATTAGAGTATGTATTGACCATGTCTCAGCTGTTTTTCATGCTTAATATGTCATAACATACCTCTGTTTTTTGTTGGTTTTGGTACACCATGCATGTTTAGCATACCTACCTTGTAATGCCATGTTTATGCCTTAACATGCCTTAGGTTGTTAGCCTTTGTTCAAGCATGTTTTAGGCTTAGTTTTGTGAAGGTCTTGTGCATATTTTGCCATGTTTTAGCTCTGTCCATAGTCATTTGGGTTGATCTTGGCATGCATAGTATAACCCCTTTGCATTTTGGCTTGTTGACCTCAAGTGTGTGAGTTTGTAGCATGCACTACTTGCTTTATTCTATTGATTTGGCATCATTTTTAGCATAATTTCAGACCTTATAGCATGCCTGTATGTTTGCTTTGGACACCTCTTTGAAGCTTTGGAAGCTTGACTTGCATGCCCCATGTTTGGCCTTGTGTATGCCTTTGAATTTGAGCCACTTAGATGCCATCTAGGGGGTCCCCTTTGCATGGTCTAGGACTGTCTTGAACCTATTTTAAGTCCTCTTAGCCTTGTGAGGCTTGGTTGGCTTAGCTATGGTTCAAGCCCCTTTGATTTGCTTCAAGTACTTGGACTATTTCTTTGCATGTTTAGCTTGCCTTGTTGCTTGATTTGGCACCATGTTTTAACATGATTTTAGAGCTCATGTTGCATGCTAATTGTCCACGAAATCTCTTTTCAAGTGTGCTTGGAAGTTGCCTTATTTGTGCCTAAGTGTTGGCCCTTTATACATGTGCATGTGTGTATGTGTTTTGGTCCCTTGTTTTGGGTATTTTGGCCACTGTTTTGGGCCTTACTAGAGCTGCCTAATTCGTGTTTAAGACCATCCTTTGCTTATTTGCATGCTCACCTTGCATGTTTGCTTGTATCGGCATGTTGCATCCTTAGCTCGTATGCCTAAGTTGCATTGCATCTTGCATGCATCACCTTGCCTCTTGAGATGAGCATGATAGAGGTTAGGCCTCCTTGTGTGTTTATTTGGTTTGCATGCATTTTGAAATTGAAGTTGCACACTTGATTCTTTGGGCCATCATGCATGAAAATGCGTGATTGGTGGTCCGAAAATCGAGGCACATCTTCCTTTGAGTCATTAACAGGATAAGGAATGTGTTTGATGCATAAATTGTTTGAATTGCATTGCCATGCAAGTAGTTGCCCTCTGCTGCTGTGAGTTGCAGGTTCTGCAGGCATCCTTTGCCGACCGACAGTGTACATTGCCGACCGGCAATTTCTCTACTGCCGACAGCTTCATTTTGTGCCGGTGACTACACCACGCTGCCGGTGGCACTCCTCAATGTCCAGAGAAGCAGTCCTGAGGTTTTGATAGCCTCCAGGGGAGCAGAGCAGGGAAAACAGAGGCAAACTATGCATGACGGTGCGATTCCGAGCCAGTCCCGAGCATGCGCTGCATTTGACCCTCCCCCCGAGGCTGCTTATTGTTTTCTTAGCTTAGGTTAATTTGCTTAGTTGATTAGGCAATTTGTAATATTTAATTAGCTTGCGTAGTTAATTAATTTGTAATATTTATTTGGTCCCTCCGAGCGAGGGCAAATCTGTAATAAGTGTGTGTAAGTGGCGTGTATGTCTTCCAATCCCCACTTCTTTCTTCCCTTTTACTTACCTGCTTTAATGGTTAGTAATAGGACATATTCAATTAGCATACTTTATGCGATGCATGCGTGCATTCATGCATTTGTATTGCATGCATTAGGCTCGGTACATCACGCTAACCGCATTTGTACTTCAATTCATAAATTGAATATGTGATAGTTGATCGCATTTCACATGCCATGTTTAGGATAACCGAGCCTGTCTAGATTGTATTTTTGCATGCGATGCATTAGCCATTCCTAACATGAATTAGGACATGCATGTTTGCGAACTAGTTTGCTGTTTTGGCGCGGAGTACGATGTAAGTATTTTTGTTTTAGCATCCCGCATGCGTGTGAGTGCTGCCATGACAGTATGTTTGCCATGCGGCTAAATGTTTATGTGATAAACTGCTTGAGTGCCTGTGGGTGAAGGTTAGATTGTTTGAGTTGGAAAAACTCGTTGAAATCCGTATTTTAGCCTACTTGCGAGTAGCAAATTCCAAAGTATTTTCAAAGTAAACGGATATGCAATGTTTATTTCCAAATCAGGCAATCTAGTCTATAGTTGTTTGCTATGCGCATAACATAGTAATTCTAGGCTAATAATTGGAATAAGAACACGTAAAGTTTTCAAAATTAGATATCACGGTTAGTAGAGGCCAGTCTTCGGACCGGGCGAAAGGGGGTGCTCATAGCTGACCTTCCCCGATCGTACCCAAGCTCCCGAGCCGAGACAACTCCGGTAATGACGGACATGTGGCCTTCGGCACCGAGTCAGGGTTTCCTAAATTCCCCCATTAAAAAATATTTAGGTGCCTACTCTGTATCTGGCAAAGCAGTCCATGTTTGGCACTACTTTTTCAAAAATCTGTTTCTCAAAACGATTTGCTGGATTTGGACTCTTTGGTTCAAGATTAAGAACCGTGACACAAATCGAGTCCGAACTGTAGTAGCGAGGGCCCCTCGCAGGGCACGTCTACAGTTTCTGGCGACTCTGCTGGGGATTTTAGAGAGCTTGACTCAAACTCGTGATATCCTGTTTTGATTACACTTATATGTTTCTTTGCATTGCATGTGCATTGGTGCGTCTAGGAACACAGCGTTTGCCATCTGCCATTCCTGAACGGTTTGCCGGAGGCTTGTCTTGTCAAGGCATGACCATAAGGCTGACCGGTTATGGGCTCTGACAGTATGGGAACACAAACCCCGGTTTTTACCGGGGCACCCTTTTGACCATTCGACCTAGTGCATATTCGGAATCCATAGTGACCATTCCAAATTAGGACAGGTTGCTTACTCGTTTATAGGTTGTTTAAAACTGTTGCGTGCATAGTGGAACCCTAGCTCCTGACAAAATAGGACAGGGAAACCCTACCCCAACATAGGGGTGTTTTGGCTCTCTTTACTTGCTATGTGCTTTTAGAGTGTATCTCCACAGGGAAAGTACATATCAGTTTGCAAGTTTGAGTATCAGACCTGAGGACACCAGTATCAGCACTGTTGAGAACCAGTTATCTGTGGGTATCAGTTCAGTTTTGGGGACAGTGGTTTCTGGGGAACAGTAATCAGTAGTGGAATACAGTTGTTCGGCTACACCTGTGTTTGATCCGTTTGGGGCTGAAATGCTGTATGTTTTTCCTTTCAGTTCAGAGGGTCAGAGAGTTGATACAGAATAGCCAGTGTTCCCCCTTGCCGCGGCAGGGCTTGTGATGATGCAGAATTCAGAAGAGATCGTGGTTATGACAGCCGCATTAGAGCAAGGGATCACCCTGCAAGGTGAGGCCAACATTGATGTGTCACATCCACCCAGGTCGCCTGTTGCACACCCGGTTTGGACCCCCCAGCTATACCAGGCTCGCGAGCCTACTACATTTGAACTGATGGGGATGATAGGTGATCTCCAGAGGTTTGTGGCGGATCTCGCCTATGGAATGTCAGCTTCACCACTAGCCGCACCGTATGCCGGGAGTTTTGTACCCCAGGAGCCCCCGCTGTTGGGGCGAATTGTGATTGAACTTAGCCAACCGGAGATGGCCTCCAGCTAT
>NW_021024687.1:4386325-4459148 GCF_004153795.1 Camellia sinensis
CAAAAAAAAAAAAACAAAAAAAAAAAAAAAAAAAAAAAAAAAAAAAAAAAAAAAAACAAAAAAAAAAAAAAAAACAAAACATAACAAGACTACCAAAAAAAAAAATAAAAAACTTACACTTGTGAGCCATTGCCACTGTTGATGATTGTCCCACATGTCGATATTCTCACCAACACACCTTACACACACCGACCATCGTCTAAACCCTACTATACACTATGCCTCCAACACACAAATTTGAGGGAAAAAAAAAGGACAATCTCACTCGAAACCCTATTGTATTTCTCCGAATCCCAAATCAATATCCACACACTCACCTAATTCCACACAATCACCCAATTCCAGTAACACTAAAATGGTAACACCAAAAAACTAGGGATTGTGCGACACTGTTGCTTGATTTGGGGGTTTCCATATCATAACACGCGGGCCAATTTAGCCGGGCTGGGTTACACCAGTATGACAACACACTGTCATACAATTACAATTCAACAAAAACTACTATAGCATTTTTTGCCACCGTCACACCCAATCACACCCCATGCTAAAAAGTCATTCAAACCGTCTTCACACACAGCCCAAAAAACAAGGGCATTTCAAGAAATACACATCCACTAGGACCAAACGGAGTAATAAATATATTTAAGGATTACTTGGACCACCTTTTCAAATTCCAGGATTTATCCGTAACTTTCCCTAATATTTTTTAGCTAACTCTCAAAGATGTCTTATATCAAAAGAAAATTGTTTTGGTCTTAAATTTTTTTTGATGGCATGAAGTATAAATTTTAGAAAGAAGGGAAAAAAATATTGAGGATAACGGTCATACCATCTTACATGAATAACAAATGGAATTATGACTATTATATCCAACATTTACTAAAGTTATAAAAACAACTTGGTCTTAAATTATCTCCAAGGTAAATTCGATTTCAGTGTTTAGTTGTGTTAATTTGAAGAGACAAAAGAAAAAAAGAAAAGAAAAATAAATGAAATAGAAGCTTCTTTTTTTCCTCCATTTTTCTCTTTTGTTTTCCTTTATCCCTGCAAATTTCTTTCAAATTCTTAGTTCAAACACAACCTTAAATATCAATAATTAAAGCGTTACAGTTGTTTTAGTGGATAAAGACATAGATGATCACAATCATAAGCTAAGTTCGAAACTAACAACCTTCTTGCTCATGCTATGAGATTTATATAATATTTTTTGATGTATTTAAAAGGAAGTAGTTTTTCTCTAGTTTGACATTGGATAGGAAATGTTCAATTTGGTTCACTGTAAATTTATCTCGAACCTATCTTAATGATTCAAATTGTTCATTTTATAGAGCCTGTCGAGTACATTATTCATACTAAAAATCAAAGGTGGGCCTAAGATAGGCTCACAGTAGACCGGACTGGACCTCTCCTATCTGATGAACGATTGGAGAGAAGTTGATTTAAAAAAAAAAATAGTAGTGTCAACAATTAATTTATTCCATAGACAACTTTACTTTTAAGTCACTTGAGTCATTGTCTAAGACTTATTAAAAAATCTAAAAATAAAAAAGGGTAAAATTCAATTTACTCCCTTATGGTTTAAGTCTGGAACAATTTACTCCTTTATGATTCAAATATAGACATATCGCCCCCTTATAATTTTGGACTAAATTGCAATCTAACCTCTATTACCGTTAGTAGTCCAAAGACTATTTTACCCTTCCATAAAAATAACCATTTTTTATTTTTATCTCTTCTATTATACACCTAATTTTAATTTAATCGTTGATTGGGTGGCTAGTCGAAGAAGGTCCTTAGCTGAAAGCAGTTTTCGTGGTGGGAATGGAAGGCTTAGGCAAAACAACCCTTGTAAAACAAGTCTATGATGCTGCAATGGTGAAGAATCATTTTAACAGCCATGCTTGGCTCACTGTTTCTGAGTCAATCAGGGTTGAGGATCTCCTGAAGGACATGATTCAACAACTCTTCAGTGAAATCATGCAACTAGTCCCTTTTGGAGTTGAAATTATGAGCATCAATAAGCTGAAATGCCTGGATAAAGATTTTCTACAACAAAGGAGATATGTGGTAGTTTTTGATGACGTATGAATATTAACGCTTGGGAGGCTATCAAATATGTATTGCCTGACAACAATAGTGGCAGCTGTGTCATTCTCACAATTTGTTTTGCACATATTTCCCCTTTGCGAAGAAACTAAGGGTAATGTCTATAACTTGATGCTCTTGTCCCCAAAAGAGTCTTGGATGTTGTTTTGCAACAAGACTTTTCGAGAGAACTTATGCCCTCCACACTTGAAGGAAATTTCTCTTCGAATCTTAAAAGATGCGAGGGATTGCCACTTGCAATTGTAGCCATAAGTGGTGTTTTAGCTACAAAGGATTGGAGTAGAATAGAAGAATGTGAAATGCTCTATCGCAGCTTTGGTTCTGAATTCAAGGGCAATGACAAACTAGAGAGAATGAAAAAAGCACTCTCTCTCAATTACAATGGTCTACCTTATTATCTGAAGATTTTTCTCTTGTACTTTGAGCATTTTCCCTGAGGATCAACAGATACTATGCAATAGACTAATTCGACTTTGGACAGCAGAAGGATTTGTGAATGCTACTAACGAAAAGACAATAGAAGAAGTTGTAGAGAGTTGCCTCAATGAGCTATTCAATAGGAGCCTGGTTCAAGTGGCACGGAGAGGTTTCAGTGGAAAGCCTTATAGTTTCCATATTCACAACCTGATGTGTGAAATTATACTTTTAAAGGCGATAGAGAAAAACATTGTGCAAGGGCTCAAGGTGGCCAGAAAAAGTTCACTGCCTATTGATCGAAAGCACATCGGAAAATATAGAATATAGTGAGCGTTTTTCCCGACTTCGTTCTTTGTTTGTGTTGGGGCAGTGGATCCACTGCTTAATGCATCCTCGGGTGAGTTGTTTAGATGTGGTTCGAGACTACTAAAAGTGTTAGATGCCACTTGATATGCTCAGCGGTCTTGATAGTATTGATGTCATGGTGTCTTACAAATTTGGTTTCTGATTTAACATTGAATTTATTAAAAAAACCTAAATAGAATTATTTTGAAAATTTGTCTGACATGAAACAAGGTTCAGGTCTATTGAAAACACACAACCAATAATCCATACATATAATTAACAATAACTAGTATCATATCAGCAATACCTGAAAACACAGCAAATACATGCGTCTTAATTAATAATAAGTAATATCATATCTACAATAGCTGAAAACACACAACCAATACAAACATATTAATCAACAAGAAGTAAACATCATATCTCCAATACTGAAAACACACAACCACTATATGCCAATGATTAACGCAGTTATATGCCAATGTGAGGGAAGTCCTCTTCGGGCGCAAAGGGAACCCGTTCTATCTGTGCATCCATTGCCTCATCCACGGTGTCTGTACTTGCTGCTGTCCTTTGCCTTTTCAAGACTGCATACTTTTCCTAGATGTACATCTTCTGGATAGGGCTGGTATTTGATTCAAAGATCAACATATCATAATCGAATTCGAAATCGTCAACAAATTTAGTTGCATCTTTCTTAATCTGATCTTGGTTAGCCAGGACAACCATGTTATGATTGTCAGTATGACAATATCTATAACACAACTCAGATAAAATGGCCATAGCCAGTATGTTGCTTTTAGATTGCAGTTTTAGGAAATAACTTGGATCTACTATTCGAGCATGTCTCCAAAATCTTGATGGAATAGAGCCTTGTTTGTGGCATGGCTTGTCAAAACTCATGCATATTCTACCTATCTCATCAATACAATCTTCAGTTTCATGTATTTGCAACCGAGCCAAAAACGGTTCTGTTGTCATCAGAGTCAATTTATGAATCACTTCAACAAACATTTGGTATGCACTCATCCCAGTGAGCTCTAGGTGCCGTACAATCACAAACCTTAAAAGTCCCAACTTGGTTCGGTCCGAATCATATTGATATCGAGTGTCTGCATATGCAACATGATTAACCAAAGTGTTTTTAATGTCAACACACGAAGAGAGTCCATGTTTGATCACTGAAAGCTCACGAATTGAGGGTTTGAAAGACTTAACAGTGAAAGAGCTCGTTTTGTAAAAAGACAAAAAGCCCTTTGCAATATGATCCATTGATCTCACGTCCTCTCAACCTTGATTTTCTTCGCGACTAGGTTGAATTCGAGGTACCTTCCTGATGGGATTGGTCGATCGGAGCTTTGTTTGGGAAGAGAGAGTGGAATTGGGATAATGGTCAGCCATTAATGGCAAACCATCTTCAGGGTTCGGCAAATGACAAGCCATAGACATGAGTAGATAGAGGGATTCTTCAGATATACCTTCCTTGATAGATTGTTAGACTTTCTTCCAATCTTGTAGGACATGTGTTTGATCAATGTAGAACTTGAATCAAACATACTCATTCTTTAGGATATCCTCCAAATCGAAAAGTTCTTTTCGGTGAGTTTGGAGCTTTTATCTCTACTATTGGAATTGGAATTGGAATTGGAACTCAAACTCGCAGTGGACATGTTTTTTGTGAGATCAGAGTGTGTTTGTGTGGATGGGTGTTAAGGTGGTTTGGTGTGGTCGCATCTTTGTAGTCAGCCTTTCCCTTACGACTAAGTTTAGGTACAGAGAACACAAACAAAATTTTACAACATAACTTTTTTTTTTTTTGATTGCTTTATTATTTGGGGAAATTATACATGGTGTCAGAAAAAAATTATAAAAAAATAATAATTATTATAAATATTAATAATTAAAATCATAAATTTTTAAAATTTGGTTTGAATGGTAATTTTCTCTTTTTATTTTTATTTTTATTATAGGAATTAAAAAAATTATTAACATGTGTTTGAGAAGTTGCTGTGATTTAATTTTTTTTTTAATTGATGGAAAATTAATTAATGACTTTATATTTTTTAGTTTTTTTAGTCAAAAAACGATTTTTTGGGAAGTTGCCAAATGACTCCTAAGTATTTAGATTGTTTAGTGCAATTTGATTGTTGTGGCCTCATTTATGTTAGTAATTTAAATAATTTACTTTTTAAGACATGTGGAGAGTAGTACAGTTTGGGGGCATTCTATTTGCACTCAAATAGGAATTGAGTACGCCTAATTAAAATTTTAATTTCTATTATATCTTAATGTAAATTTACTAATAAGGACAATGCACATTAAATCCAAATTTTTTTTTTCACTTTCATGGTACACCCTATATTCGGAATTGGGGTGGCTGCTGTGCGGGGGTGCACAGCAGCCACTGCTGTGCGGCCAATTGGGCCCTTTTCGGGGCCCATTTTGAGAATCTGAATCGTTCACAGTTTAGAATACATTAAGTAGAACATACTTATAAAAAATCAAGTTAATCGGATATCGTTTACCCATTCATCCACCCACATTTGTATCTACAAAAATAAATAACAATTGTAATTTAAAGTATTAAAATGAATACAAATGTGAGTGGATGAATGGGTAAACGATATCTGATTAATTTTATTTTTTACAGGTATATTCTACTTGATGTATTCTAAAGTGTGAACGGTTCGAATTATCAAAATGGGCCCCGAAAAGGGCCCAATTGGCTACACAGCAGTGGCTGCTGTGCACTCTCGCACAGCAGCCACCCCAATTCCCCTATATTCAAGTCTCTTCATCTTCTTCTCCAAATTTTAATTATTTTCACTTTATCTTCTTTCTCTTACCAAAAATCCAATTTATCCCACCAAAACTCACCATTATCATCCAAAAAAAGAACCCTAGAACAATCTCGTCAGTTATCCTCTAATCTTTATGGTGCGATTTTCAAAAAGAATGAAACATGTTGATCTCTCAATGGAAAAACCACTTCACAAAACAACAATCTAAAAAAATGAAGCCATAGAAAGCATTAGAATCATCATGAGGGAAAAAACCAAGAAAACCCACTAGAGAGAGAGAAAAAAAAAAGTACCCAATTGTGGAGAGCGAGCATAATCTTTGATGAAAAATAAAGCTTACTCAACAAAGTTCAAGAGACTCAAATCAAATCCGTATATGATATATATCATATATACATACACACACACACACACATATATATATATATATATATAGAGAGAGAGAGAGAGAGGGGGAGAGAGAGAGAGACCCATAGCTAAGAAGAGATGGAGGAATTTTTTTGAATTGATCTGTTGACTATTTAGATGTACCATAAATTATGATTTTATGTGGAAGGGTAATTTGTGAAAAAAATTAGAATGTATTGAGAGTAAATTATAATTCTAAATAATTTAATAGGAAGTACTAAGAAATTGGGCATACTGAATGATTTTTTTGGAGTAAATAAAATCACGCGTTCACATGGGCTTGGTTTAGTAATTTGAATTGCTCATTTTATACGGCCAATTTGTTAGCTCATCAATATAAAAAAAAAATTAATCAAATATCAGTAATCATGTGATCAAGTTAAACAATAATGCATGAATAAAATGGATCACAAAGCTTGATTTTAAGAAGAGACTATTTGTTCTCTTTTTTTAATATATTATTTTGTAATTCAATTATGTGATTATCGAGGTTCGATTAATATATTTTTTGTAAGGATAATTTTTTTTTAAAGATCTTACAAATTGAAATGTTTAAATTACTGAAACTCGTCTGAAGTGAGCCCACAATAAGGAAATTTCATGTCCAATTCATAGATGGATGTTTTTTTTTCTAAAGATGTTGGCTTGTCTCCAATGTAATTTTGGTTTGTAAGCCCATCACGAGCTCTAATTTGATAACATAAATGGTTCATTTTTTAAGTATCTACTTATATTTAGATTATTGTTTAAAAAATTATATTTATCTGATAATTGTAGACATAATTTCCATGTATTTGTTTATAAGAAATAAATAATAAGATGATTTTAAAAATATACCATTTATTTTTTTAACTAAATATCTGAAATTAATCTTTTTCTTTTTATACTAATGACGATAGTTAGAATTCAATCAAAAAATACTGCTGCTTTTTCTTCATTACTAATGACAATAGTAAGAATTCAATCAAAAAATATTGCTACTTTTACATCAAGAAATCCAGGGATTTTCCTTCTTATTTCCAGTCTTTGGTTAATGGGCTAATCTATGATAGTTGAAGAGTTAAGAATTTCTAGTGCATTTTTTTACAATACCAAGCTAGTAATTTTAGTCGTCTAATAAAGAAAAATTCAATTGTTAATACCCAAAATCATATGTACAAAAATAGGTTAGTTTTTAAGAAAACAAAGTAGTTTTCAGGATCTAATTTACTAAAGAAATTAATCATACTTAACACATAATGTGATCATACTTGTTATTGAACTAATCATACTTACCTCATAACGTAACCAAAATTTAGAATTTACTTGCGATTAAAATTAACCCTGCTTACCAATAAAATTAATCTCTTTTTTTTCCTCCACAAATTTAATAGTAACACACAATCCTTCATGTTTTTCTTTCCATCTAGCAAGGAAAATTGATTTTGGGATTTTGATTTTTCACTCTCCCAAAACAACTCATCATACCTGTTGATCCATCAATCATTTTCATTTTGTTTCCACACCTTTTTCAATTTTTTTTTTTTTTTTGCCAACATCTGTGGGGACATATTTTCTGAGTACCAACACATGGCCAAGGTGACACCGACGTGTCAGCCGAGGTGCCACGTGTCGTGGTCGTGACTCCGAGGTGATCCCGGCTAGGACGAGGTTATCTCCGAAGATATCGGAGTCCGGGATAAGCGGATAAGGGACAAGAGTCCCAGAATGAGGAAGGACCTCAGCCTGGATAAGGATAAAGCTCTTAGGGAGTTTATCTTTATCTAATGGAGAGTCGAAGATAAGCACTGAGCTAAAGTCCATTGAAGCTAGGCTTCTATTGGGATTAGGATTGAGTTGGCTATAAAAGAGAGGTACCCCCAATGGGTCTAAGGTACGTAATTTATATTCAGAACAGTGAGTTAAGCACTATTGATTATCTTTGAGAGATATTTGATTACTGATTTAATCATCGGAGTGCCCCTGGGTGGACGAACCACCGCCGGAGTCTCTTCTTTCTGTTGCAGGTTGTTCGGGCTAATCCTATTCTACTAGTGTTCTCCAGCTAGCTACTGAGTTGGCAGTGTGGTAAAAAATTCACTTACACAATTTGGCACCGTCTATGGAAAACTTAGAAGAATAGATGGCCAACGACGGACAGAAAGAGAAGATGGGGGATAACACTCCTACTGGGAGTGGAAGACCTATTAACCTTGATGTCGAAGAAGACAATTGTAACGAAGAAACTCATGACCAAAATCATGGAGTGAAAGACGTCGGCCATGAAGGCGACGTATCAAAGAAGACAGATCAAAGCGGGTACTATAATGAAGACAACCTCCAGGTATGAAAAGAAAGATGCCTACGGAGGGACGATGAAGTGAAGACCATGGCGAACAAATTGGCGGACCTACAAACAATGGTCAACTTCATGATGCAAAATAACGTCATGCAGCCACCGTTCCCACTGTAGGACACGTCGATTCCAGCAGCCAACACCCAGAAGGGAGGACAAAAGACAATCCCTGTAGCCCCCCAGCACGCCAGAAGTGAAAGACACTCTCACCGGCCTTCAAGGGAGGTTGGGCGAGGATAGCTACGAGGGGAAGAATCACGAAGGACACATCGCACCAAGGAGGCAGACCCCAGAGAACATCGGCATGTTCAAAGGCAGGAGTTGTGCTTCGATGTGACCAACAGAGAAAGATCAAAAAGGGCTCACAACGAAACTGAAAGTAGTGCACCTAAGAGACTGAAATCGGGAGATAGCTGAGCTCCTGGGCGGACCGAAGAGGAATTGAGAGATTACCTCAAGAGGAAGCAAGATCATGCTGAGGTAACTTCAACAGTTAAATCGAGAACACTATTCTCGGTAGAGTTAGATAAAGTTGAGGCCCCAAAAAGATTCAGTATGCCGAGGTTCTAGATATACGATGGTAAGTCGGACTCCAACTTTCACATCGGATTATACTTGAACTCGATGGCACTGTATACTGGGAACGAGCCGTTGCTCTGCAAAGTGTTCCCCTCATCCTTCGGGGAGATTGCATCGGACTGGTTTCACAAATTGCCCAAGGGAAGTGTGAAGACCTGGGAAAGCCTGGCCGAGATATTCGTGGCCAGGTTCGTGACGAACAAATTGCAACCATTTAGGGTGGACGCCCCGATGGCTCTGAGGATCAGTGAGGAAGAAGGCCTTAAGGCCGACGCAAAAAGGTATTATGAGGTGTTCAACCCAATACCTGAATGCAACCAAGAGGTGGTGGTCGTGTCTTTCAAGAACGGCCTGAAAGAGGATTGCACACTACGAAAGTCATTGGCAAAGACATTGCCAAAAAGTATGGAGGAGCTCATGGCTAGAATTGAGAAATATGCTAGAGCCGAGGAAGACACTCCAGGGATTAAGGGAACAAAGCCGGAGAAAACAAACGGCTCGCCGAAGGTAGGCCGAGGTAACAACGGATCCAACAAGCAAGAGATAAGGCTGAGAACTGCACATGCAGTCACAATCGTGTTCCGAATCCCAATTCACAAAGTCCTGGATAAAATCCGAACCCAACCCTACTTCAGAGCACCTGCCAAGGTACAAGGAGAATTTATGGGAAGGAGCCTTGGTAAGCTTTGTGCTTACCATAATGAAAATGGGCATCTAACTTAGGGTTGCAGAGCCCTAAAGTCACACCTAGAAGACCTGGTAAGGCAGGGCCATCTGAGGGACCTTGTAGATGAGGCCAGGACAAGGGAAGAGCAAGCAAGACTTCCTCAAGCACCAGTAGCTCCACCTTCCCCAGCACAGCAACCGCAGGCAGGCGGACCTCGGGTAGTCAATGTAATCCACTCGAAGGTCAACGAAAATGAAATACAAGGGGAGACCTAGAAGGTAAAGCACCTGCAGCATGTGTACCAGGTCCGGCAGAAAAGACCTCGGGCCGACGAGTACCAAGGACCGGCGGTGACCTTCACTAAAGCCGACCTTGAGATGGTACAACATCCGCACAACGATGCCTTGGTAGTATCCCTCTAGGTTGGGGAGTGCCAAGTGAAGCGCATCCTGATTGACCAAGGCAACTCCTATGACATCATGTATGTCAAATGTTACAAGGAGCTGGGCCTTCACCCCAACGATATGAAGAAATCCAATGGCGCAATGGTCAATGGAACGCCGACATGGCTGCTGAGCGCAACAAGCTTAGATGTGCAGGCTGGCACGAAGAAGATAAAGACAGAGTTCACCGTAATCGACACACCCTCCCCTTACAATATTATCTTGGGAAGGCCATGGTTGCATGCAATGGAGGCTGTTCCCTCAACATTGCATCAACTATTGCGGTTCCCAACAGAGCATGGGATAAAGAAGGTCAGAGGAGATCAGCAGCAGGCAAAGAACTGCTCCATGGCAATAATGAAATCCACCTACAGCATACAAGAACCAGAGAAGGCAGAGATCGAAGACGAGAACGTGGAAGTCCTAGAAGATGTTGGCAAAGAGCCAGCCGAGAAAAGTGAAGAAGCACTGAAGAAAATCCTTGTCCAAGAGGAGGATGAAGAACGCTTCTTTCTTCTCGGCTCGGGCTTAGCCGAAGAAGAGGAAAAAGAGTTGGAAGCTTTCCTGAGAGCAAATATTGAGGTGTTTGCTTGGACGCCTTACGAAATGCCTGGCATTGACCCCGAGGTCACTTGCCATAAACTGAACGTTGACAGGTCGGCCAAACCTGTAATCCAACGAGCAAGAAGACTGACGTTGATGCACGTCGAAGCAGTAGAAGAGGAAGTAGACAGACTTTTGGAGGCCAGGGCCATTCGAGAGGTAAATTACCCGACATGGCTATCAAATACAGTGGTGGTGAAGAAAAAGAATGGTAAATGGAGGGTCTGCGTAGACTTTACCAGCCTGAATAAAGCCTGTCCCAAAGACAGTTTTCCTTTGCCCAAGATTGACCAACTGGTGGATGCCACTTTGGGGCATGGAAAGATGAGCTTCCTGGATGCCTACAGGGGGTACCATCAGATAGCAATGGACCCACCAGATGAGGAGAATGCTGCGTTTATCACCCCAAAAGGGCTGTATTGCTACAGAGTGATGCCTTTCAGGTTGAAGAACGCAAGAGCAACTTACCAGAGATTGGTAACTAAGATGTTCAAACATCTAATTGGCAGAACCATAGAAGTCTACATCGACGACATGGTCATGAAGACCAAGGAACCTAAGGGTCATCTAGCCGATCTAAAAGTAGTCTTTGACATCCTTAAAACATATCGGCTCTGACTCAATGTATCGAAGTGTGCATTTGGAGTTGGATTTGGTAAGTTCTTGGGATACCTAGTGACCAGAAGGGGCATTGAGGCCAGCCTAGATCAGATCAAAGCTATCCTTGAGTTGAAGAGCCTGACATCGGCAAAACAGGTGCAGATGCTAACTGGACGGGTTGTAGCCCTGAACAGGTTCATAAGCAGGAGTTCTGACAAATGCAAACCCTTCTTTAACCTAGTAAAGAAGGCCACAGACTTTTTATGGACAAAGGAGTGCGAAGTCGCCCTGGCTGACTTGAAGAAGTATTTGACCACGGCTCCAATTCTCTCAAATCTAGAACCTGGAGAGGAGTTGTTCCTATACTTAGCAGTTTCAGAACACGCGGTAAGCGCAGTGGTAATCCGAGAAGAAAAAGGGGAGCAAAGGGCTGTTTACTATGTAAACAAAACCTTGGCTGATGCAGAAACCATGTATTTACCCCTAGAGAAGTTAGCACTGGCATTAGTAATGGCTACAAAGAAACTGAACCATTATTTTCAAGCACAAAAAATTATGGTGCTAACCGAACATCCCTTGAAGTCCCTGTTGCATCAAGGAGATCTGACAGGAAGAATAGCAAGATGGGCAGCAGCCATGGGCCAGTATGACCTAGAGTACAGACCTAGAACGGCGATCAAAGGCCAAGTCTTGGCTGACTTTGTGGCCGAGTTCACTCCAGGAGCCACCGTACATCAGGCTCCATCGAGTCGAGATGAATGGCGTCCAAGCGAGCAAAAAGGAGCCCAGCTGAGGGCAACAGAACAAAGGGAAGAGGAAAAACTAAGGCCCTGCAGCATTTACATCGACGACTCCTTCCGACTGTTTGTCGATGAGAGTTCAAACCGACAAGGAGTGGGGACAGGAGTAGTACTGGTATCTCCAAACGGGCAGATACTAGAACAATCCATTCGTTTAGGGTTCAAGGCCTCAAACAATGAAGTAAAGTATGAAGCACTGATTGCAGGACTAAAACTGGCAGTAGTAGTAGAAGCAGATGAGGTGATAGTTTTTTGTGACTCTCAACTTATAGTCAACCAAGCAACAGGCGAGTTTGCAACCCGAGATGAACCTATGTCGACATACGCAAAGGAAGTAGGCAGATTGGTGGCCTTGTTTCAGAATTGCCGACTACAACTGGTTAGCCGAGATGATAACAGCCACGCCGATGCCCTGGCCAACTTGTCTAGTGCAATACAACTTGGAAAGGCAAGGACGATAATGGTCGATTACTTGTCGGGCCCGAGTATCGAACCACTGACCATAGAGCGTGAAGCAATGTGTGTGGGGACATGGGACCAAGCTGGATGGATGCAGTAATATCATTCCTGAAAGAAGGAAAACTGCCAGATGATCGCAAAGAGGCACACAAGATCAAATTGAAGTCGGCAAGATTCAATCTGACAGCAGAAGGACATCTCTACAGAAGATCCTTCACTGGACCCCTTTTGAGGTGTGTACATCCTTCACAAATTGAAGATTTTTTATACGAAATACATGAAGGAATATGTGGAAGCCACGCTGGGGGCAGATCACTTGCCCATAGGGCCATTACCTAGGGGTATTGGTGGCCCTACATACAGAAAGATGCAGAAGTCTATGTGAAGAAGTGTGAAAAATGCCAAAGGTTTGCACCTCTGATACACCAACCAGCAGCGGACCTAAGCCCAGTATCCAGTCCTTGGCCGTTTGCCCAACGGGGCATGGATCTCTTTGGACAACTCCCCTAAGGAACTGGACAACAGAAGTACCTGCTGGTGGCAACAAACTACTTCACCAAGTGGATAGAAGCTGAACCCCTTGCCAAGATTCGAGATGTGGATGTGAAAAGCTTCATATGGAAGAATATCATCACCCGGTTTGGGATTCCAAGAGCAATAGTGTCAGATAATGGAACACAATTTGACAGTAAGCTAATCAACAGCTTCTGTGCAAAGTTCAAAATCAAGAATTACTTCTCAGCCCCAAACTTTCCCCAAAGCAATGGACAAGCCGAAGCATCCAACAAAGTTATCCTGGATGGGATAAAGAAGATACTACAGGAAGCAAAAGGAAAATGGGTGGATGAGTTGCCCAGTGTACTTTGGGCATATCGGACTACGCCGAGAAGATCAATAGGGGAATCCCCATTTGCCATGGCTTATGACACCGAAGCTGTCATTCCATTGGAGGTCGGCATCCCAGGGATCAGAACCCAGGGAGTAGAGAACGGGACTAATGATGTACTCTTAGCTCGAGATCTGGATCTTCTATAAGAAAGAAGGGAGAAAACTGCAATTCTGCTCGCAGCATACCAGCAGCAGCTTGCCAAAGCTTATAATAAAAAGGTCATCTCAAGAGAGTTTCAAATCGGTGACCTCGTCTTACGAAAAGTCGTCGGCAACAAGAAGGATCCCAGAGAGGGCAAGCTTGGCCCAAATTGGGAAGGACCCTACAGAATCATCTCGGTACTGGAAAATGGAGCATATCGGCTTGAAGATAATGAAGGCAAAGAGTTGCCAAGGCCCTGGAATACTTGCAATCTTAAGTTTTTTTATCATTAAATTTTCTTGTTCTTTGTTATTAGCCAAAGTAATAAATAAAGCTTGATTTTTTCATGACTAATATGATAGTTGATAACGTTTCCAAAATACATGGATAATAAGAACCCAAGTGGAACTTAAGTTCACATTAGGGGGCAGAGAGTTGGAAAATGGTTTTAACACTTGTTCAAATTTGAGAAAAAATTTACAAGTTGAAGTTAAACCAAGATCATGTTTAACGCTTGTTAAAATTTGTGAAAAATTTACAAGTTGAAGTTAAACCGAGGTCATGTTTAACGCTTGTTAAAATTTGTGCAAAATTTACAAGTTGAAGTTAAACCGAGATCATGTTTAACACTTGTTGAAATTTGTGAAAATTTACAAGTTGAAGTTAAACCGAGATCATGTTTAACGCTTGTTTAAATTTGTGAAAAATTTACAAGTTGAAGTTAAACTGAGATCATGTTTAACGCTTGTTGAAATTTGTGAAAATTTACAAGTTGAAGTTAAACCAAGATCATGTTTAACGCTTGCTGAAATTTGTGAAAAATTTACAAGTTAAAGTTAAACCGAGATCATGTTTAACGCTTGTTGAAATTTTTGAAAATTTACAAGTTGAAGTTAAACCGAGATTATGTTTAACACTTGTTGAAATTTGTGATAAATTTACAAGTTGAAGTTAAACCGAGATCATGTTTAACGCTTGTTGAAATTTATGATAAATTTTCAAGTTGAAGTTAAACCGAGATTATGTTTAACACTTGTTGAAACTTGAGTTTGCAAGTTGAAGTTAAACTAAAGTTTATATTGAACACTTGTTGAAAATTTGTGAAAAATTTACAAGTTGAACACCAAGACTGTACCAAGAAAGGTACTTATGTACTTGTCGAGGTAAAACCATTGGCTTGTATAACTAAGGTATGTCACCCCGAGAAGGCGGCACAAGACTAGGGTGTATATTGAAGACACAAAATTATTCCAAGTATGAAAGTCATACAAAAGCAGTAAAGGGATGATAAAGATACAAGCATTCAGGAAAAGAAGTTGCATTTATGTACAAAAGAGGGTACTTCGGCCTACCAAAAGAGTAATTGTTCAGAGATTACAAAAGAAGGCACGTCGGCCATGTGAGGAGCTTACATTGTTTCAAAGGAAAACCAAAGTGCAAAGTACAGAAGCAAAAGAAAAAACATCAAAACTAAGACTCTTCAGCACCACTAGAAGGTTGTGTTTGAAGTTCAGAAGACTGCTGGGAGGACATCTCGGTAGCCTTCTCAGCCGCGAGCTCAGCATCTATTTCTTGAAGGGTTTGATCGAGGCTCTTGTCGGCAAGAGGCACGTCCGAAGAAGCCTTATTAGGTATAGCATCCTTGGGAACCTCCTCACCCTCCTCGTCTTGAGTCAATTCCAGGACTTGCTCAATTGGAGTAGGGGACTTGGCCCCAGCAGCTTCCTTTGACTTCCACACCAGAGCCTCTTCCTTAGACTCAGAATCGTCGTCGGATTGGCTTGGAGTTGGGGAGAATGGCAGAGGAAGGATGTCGGTATTCCTAAAGGGGAAGTCATCGGGGATTTCGAGATTTTTAAGTAAAGTCATCCAACCAAGGGTGAAACCCTTGTTGCATGCCTGCTTTACTTGTTTCTCGTAATCCGCCGTAACGTCAGCCACCCTCTCATTATTTCCCTTCTCATCGGCGGCCTTGACTTCGGCCTCTTTTGTGGCCAGGGCATCTTGAAGTTCTTTCTGGGCCTGGGACATCTTTTCCTCGGCCTCTCTTTTTTGGGCCTCGAGAACCTTCCTGATGGCCTCAGCGGATTCCGTTTTTTCTTCGGCGTCATTTTGAGCCTTGATAGCAGCCTCGGCTTGATCTTCCAAGGTCTTCATCTTTGATTGCAAGTTCTAATTAGTCTTCTGTAGACTAGCAGCCTCCCTTTTCTTGTCGGCCAGCTCCTTCCGGTTCTCAAAGGCTTGCATTGAGAAAGAATAAGCATGTTGGATGGCCTGAAAGTGAACAGAGCTGAAGTTATTAGAAAATTTTCTAAGTACAAAAAAGAAGGAAAAATTACTGAGTAAAAAGACTTACTTGAACAGAGCGCTGGAGCATCAGAGCATAGTTTTCATATTCGCTCAGCTCGGCGTTCCGGTTGAGATCGCCGGGGAGAAGCAGAGCGGTACTAAGGGCAACGCCGACGTTAATGTCGTCGGAACTATCGCTAGCCCTAACTGGCTTATCCTCCAGTGTGATTTGGGGGGCCCAGGGGGCATCGTGCTTTAAAGACCCCGAGGTGGTTGTTGCGGATGACCTCGGCCTCTTTGATCGAGTAGACTTGGATGGTTGGGCCTCGGCAGGCCTCTTCTCGGTGGCAGAATGAGACTTATCACTCTCAGCCAATTCAGAGATTGGCAAGGTGTCCTCAATGTCAACCTGAGTCACCGTTGACTTGGGTTGAGCCTTCTTTATCATTTTTTGTTTTGGTTTTGGAGGCTGTGTTGGTACTGCCTGGGCGTCTATGGTGGATGGAATGTTGGCTAGGAGATCTTTAGCAACTGCTTTCTGACGACCCATCTTGGCAGCAAAAACAGTTCGTTGCCGACATTGGCGTTGGGATATTGGGATCAGATATGGAGCCGAGGTTGAAGGCTGCTCAGCAGGATCAGAGGTCGATCCTTGATCTGGCTGAGATGTGTTGGCAGCTTAAGAAGTCGTGGCGGAAGGAGGTGACAGGCTTTTCTTCTTCTTCTTTGGGACGTCGGTCAGTACCGATTTGTAGGTAGGGATGAAATTGAGTACCAAAGGAGCTTTCCGCTTGTGGACTGGCAGATCCAATCTCAAGCCTTTGCTGGGAAAGAAAGACTGGCGGAAGCCTTTTGGTGGCTTAGGAAGAGCTGCAAGAAAAACAGACATTAGAAACAAATAAAGTATTGAAGACTTTAAAAAACAAGGTAGTATGAACACAGGGCTCTTACCATTGCCCTCTACAAAAACTGTTCGAGGAAGAGGGTAGAGGTGGAGGTCCTCGTCTGGAGCGAACTCCCAGTTCCCCGAGGTAATGAAATAATCATCCCCAGCTCCCTTGTTGGAGTCAGGGAGGTCGGCAATAATTTTGTACTCTGTGGACCTCGGCTTGAGGTAGTAAATGTAGCCCGTATCTTTTTTGAGGTCACACATGTTGTAGCAGTATTGAATATCAGCTAAGGTAACCCTAACGTTTTCTTGTTTGGCTAAGGCAATTATGCCATTGATGACTCGGTAGGAATTGATGGCAAGTTGCATTGGGTTCAACTTATAGTAATGAAGTATCTCGCGGAAAAGAATATTTAATGGGAGCCAAAGTCCGCACTCAATAAAAGCTACAACAGGGAAGGGCATAGAAACAGTTGTGGGCATGATAGAGTCATCCTCCCCAGACAACCTCAGATGAACATTAGTCGGGATGTCGAACTCCTGCCTAAAGTGCTCTTATTTGCTCGGGGTGTCTACCCTATGCTTCCACATACCCATAACGTCGGTCGAAAATTAGAAGAGCTGGATTTCAGAAAGAAGGTGTTTTAGAAGGGTTATTGGAACCTCGACAAAAACCTAAGTGTGTGCTGGGATAAGAATTTGTGGGGATCGTTTCGATTTTTCCTAAGAATTCATGGGTTCTACAAACAAATCCCAAACCTAGATCTGTGGAAACGAAGATTGAAGGCACGAATCTGGAAAAGTCACAGAAAATAGAAAAGCAAGAATGTGTTTCAGAATCAAGAACAATGATGAACTATCAAGACCACTGTGCCAGAGTGAGTGCAGGGGAATAAGGCCAAGAATAGTGGAAAAAATACAAGAGGATTGTGAGCAGTGTGTGTATTCAAGACATGGGCAAAAGCAAAATCATGAAATAAACATACTCAGATACACGATTCATAAATTAAATACTTGAGCAAAACAGCAATGGCAACAAGTAATGAAGCGGAACTTCTTG
Organism: Camellia sinensis; assembly: GCF_004153795.1. Taxonomy (NCBI): domain Eukaryota; kingdom Viridiplantae; phylum Streptophyta; class Magnoliopsida; order Ericales; family Theaceae; genus Camellia; species Camellia sinensis. The sequence continues at coordinate 4,404,157 of NW_021024687.1, forward strand.
AAGAGCAACAAGAAATAAAACCAGGAGGAACAATGGCTTACCAGAAAAAGATAGGCCGATGTGGGGATTGCCAAAGTATGACGACGGTTGCAAAAGCGGGCAATCGGTGAAAATCACGCCGGAAGTGGTGAACGAAGCGAGTTGTAGAGCTGGGAAAGCTTGAACAATGGAGGATTTGGAAGAAAAAGCTAAAGAGAGAGAGAGCTATAAAGACGATGTAAAGTGAAAGAACGAAAGAAGAAAAGAAGTTTTGTTAAAAACTTGAAACGGCGGCAAAAAGGCAATCAATGCGCCTAAAACGATAGAATTGTCAGACGACGCCTGCAGGCACGAGACGATTTCCAAGCGCGTACGAGGTACGATCCAGTAAAGGGAAAACGCATGGCTAAAACGGTTGAGTTAATATGTTTGACAACTCATATGCGTGAGGGAGCTCTTGGAATTCTTGTTCCTTAAAGAAGACATGTCGGCCTGAATAAAGATCTCAGCTGGGAAATTTTAAGCCAACATACTGGAATAGGTTCCATCACCTCGCCGAGGTAATAGAACCTAGGGGGCAGTTGTGGGGACATATTTTCTGAGTACCAACACGTGGCCAAGGTGACGTCGACGTGTCAGCCGAGGTGCCACGTGTCGTGGTGGTGACGCCGAGGTGATCCCGGCTAGGCCGAGGTTATCTCCGAAGATATCGGAGTCTGGGATAAGCGGATAAGGGACAAGAGTCCTAGAATGAGGAAGAACCTCAGCCTGGATAAGGATAAAGCTCTTAGGGAGTTTATCTTTATCTAATGGAGAGTCCAAGATAAGCACTGAGTTAAAGTCCATTGAAGCTAGGCTTCTATTGGGATTAGGATTGAGTTGGCTATAAAAGAGAGGCACCCCCAATAGATCTAAGGTATGTAATTTATATTCAGAACAGTGAGTTAAGTACTATTGATTATCTTTGAGAGATATTTGATTACTGATTTAATCATCGGAGTGCCCCCGGGTGGACGAACCACCGCCGGAGTCTCTTCTTTCTGTTGCAAGTTATTCCGGCTAATCCTATTCTACCAGTGTTCTCCAATTGGATACTGAGTTGGCAGTATGATCAGAAATTCACACACACAACATCTTTATTTTCTTATCACAACTTTCACTTTCTATGTTAGAAGAATCTTTTGCTTTTGTTTTTCTTTGTTTCTTATTTTGTGATTAGTTTTTTTATTTTTATTTTATGTGTACGAAAAACCTAACCACGATAGGACGAATCATAATTTTAAGAGTGTCCGTAACTTGTAAGAGTATCCCTAACAATGTGACTTATTTTTTTCTTTAAATTGTGCATTCTTTATTTTAGGGGATCACTTTTTCATTTACTTTTTCCAATAATACTCTTTATTCTTTTTGTACTTTATTTAAATATTATTTTATTATTCTCTTTTAATTGAAGGGGGATTTTTTTTAGAGTCTCAGGTATTAAGATTTTATAGCATAAAGGATATTTAATATTTTTATAATGTCTAAGGTCCCTTAGCATGGATCCAATTCTATCCAACCTAGAGAAATTCTTTGCCTTTCCCAAAGAAATTCTTTGCCCAGAGAAATTCTAGGTTCAAACCAGAGAAAATTGAAATTTCTCTAAGTACCAAAGAAATCCAGAGAAAATCCAGTTTGAAGAAACCTGAAAATGAATCTGAATCCAGTGTGAGCTATGAAACTTATGTATAGTTGGTATAGATCTTTGATAATGGTCTTTGATAATTGCAAGCTCATCACTGCCTAGTAAGCCCATACAACCTTGTTGTCTTCAATTTTTTGTCTCAGTCCATACAACGTCTTCTTCTTGTTCTTGCTTAATTCTCTCTCTCTCATACAAATCCACAAAAGTATATACAAAGCAGCTAGCATACCAATAGAGATACATTTGACCCCAATCTAAAAATTAGCTAACATGGTGATTACCAAATAGACTGAAAATTCTTTGAAAGTCAACCCCGACCTTCCTCTTGGTAGTTAATATCCACTAAATGGGCACCCTCACAAAAAAAAAAATGCATTCTACAATGATATCTTTAATTTTACATTGTTTACAAAACAACAGAGAATACCTTATTGAAGTATTTATTGGCAATAAAGAGATTTTCTCTGCTTAAAGATAATAGATCAATCATCGGGGGATAACCCTCAAGCAGACAAGAATCAACTTAAGCGTATAGTTGGCTTATTAAATAGGACTACAAATAGTAGGTTAGTTCCTCTACTTCATTGTAGAAGTGGATTTCAGCTTAACGTTTGAAGGAGATGCTGATTTTAGTGACTCACATTGGCAGCAAATTGTGTAGAGAAATTTTGTGTGGCTTTGTGTGGCTTTATTCAGAGAAAATTATGCTAGAGAAAATTTGTGTGGTTTTGTGTGACTCTATACAGAGAAAATTGTGTTAGAGAAAATTTGTGTGGCTTTGTGTGGCTTTGTCTAAAGAAAATTATGTAGAGAAAATTTGTGTGGCTTTGTGTGACTCTATCCAGAGAAAATTGTATAGAGAAAATTTGTGTTTTTGATCGAACCAAAGAAAATTGACCAAAAGACAAAAAAACAGATATGAAGCTATCCAGAGAAACTTGTGTGGCTCTATCTAGTAACTTCACCAAAAGTCACCAACCAAAAGTCTTTATGTATAAAAGTCCAAAGACCAAACAATTGCAGATATAGACTCTTAAACATTTTAACCTAAACATACATCATAAGCAATCTTCCAAAACTCTGGTTCAATCAGACTCTCAGACTCAGAAGCCTCCGTAGCATCATCTCGAATCCTCAACAACCCACCAGCAGTAGCAGCAATTACTTGACCAATCAGGAACTCTGGTTCAATTAGGCTCTCAATCACTTCTTTCCATATTTACTCTCTCTCTCTCTCTCTCTCTCTCTCTCCTCTCTTTCTCTCTTTATCTATGCATTTGATCTCCAAGTCTGTGTATAATTGTTGAGAATGAACTGATCTCAAAGTCTGTGTATAATGTTGGGGCGGTGGTGAAGCTCCGAAGAATGCTGCGAACGAAGAGGAGAGGGATGGGTTGTTTGGTACAAGAAGGGAGAGGAGAGAGAATGAGAGAGAGAGAGTGTCATATATGGATATAGGTGAGGGACCTTAGACTATAAAAACAATTATTGTGGACCTATCCCATTACTAAAAGTTGAGGAGGGATGTTAGACCAATTTTTCCTTAATTAAACTTATTTTTTAAAAATTTAATGTGCCAATTAAATTAGAGAAAGTAAAGAGAAAAAAAGTAGACGAGAGAAATTAATATTATATAGGGAGTCACTGTAACATTTGTTAAATTAAAGAATTTGTTAAGGAGTTTGTTGAGGATGATTTTTAGAGTGTTCATGCCCTAAAATAGTTAAAAATTAATTATAGGGTATCTGTTGAGATGCCCTAAGCTTAGGAAAATGTGAGGGAAAAAAAAAGTAAGAAAAAAGAGATAGAAAAATTTAAAAAAAAAAAAAAAAAAACTAACCACATTCTTAGAGTTGTTTGAGAAACTAGTTTTTTTGGCTAAAATAGTCAAAAAGTCAAAACACTCAATCACATTACTTTTTTTCAAAAAAATTTATATGTATTTTTATAAAAAAAAATTAAAAAATCAACTAAAATAGTTAATTTTCAAACAAACTCTTAAGGTTGTTTGTAAGAATGATAAAGAGTAACAAATGTAAGAAAGAGAACAAAAGAGAGAGCAGAGAGAAAAGTAAAGAACTGATAAAAAGGGAGAATTTTGTTTTAGTGTATTTTAAAAAAAAAAATATTTACATATTAATAATAAATTTTATAATATTAAAAAATAATTTTATAAACTTTATCATGTATTTAAAATTACTTTTGGAATTTACCACTTAACTATTATTTTCTCCTATAAAAAAACGAAAAATATAGAAAAAAAAATGATATAGAGAAGAGAGAGAGAGAGAGACACTATTAGTCTATCATCACCATAAATTTTATAATATTTAAAAAATAATTTTATAAACTTTTTAATGTATTTAAAATTACTTTTGGAATTTACCACTTAACTATTATTTTCTCCTATAAAAAAATGAAAAATATAGAAAAAAAAATGATATAGAGAAGAGAGAGAGAGAGAGACACTATTAGTCTATCATCACCATAAATTTTATAATATTAAAAAAATAATTTTATAAACTTTTTAATGTATTTAAAATTACTTTTGGAATTTACCATTTTTTTTTTCTTTTTTTTCTTTTTTTTAGATTTGAACTCAAGGTTGAGCTTGTTAAAATATTAATAAACAAATCCAAACATACTAAAGTTCGGCTCGTTAGCTGGTTCGTTTAACATTTATTATTTATATATTAAATAACATTAAAATATGTATAAAATATAAGATAAATATGTTATTTATATATTTAAAAATATAAATGTAAATAATAGCTAACTATAGATAATACATTTATATAATAGTGGTGGTAGATATTATTATTTTGGTAAAATATTAATTTTTATAGTATGTTTATACATATTGTATATATAATTGTATAATCAAAGTTTTAATTGTAACTTTAATATCATATGCAAGTATTAATTTATGATTTTTTTGGCTGGTTGAAGCTCATAAACAGGCTTGAGCTTGAGTCAAGTTTAAACCAACTCGACTCGAGCTCGGTTTGTTAAATTTTTATTGAGCTCGAACTTGAACTCATTAAAATCTTAATCAACAAATCCAAACATACTAAAACTCGGCTCATTTGTAGTCCTGCTGTTGAAAGCTTTTCCGATTATCTTTCAACCGTTATCATTACAACAAATTAAGATTTTAGAAAGCTAAATTCAAGATAAAATTATTTTTAAGGATGAAATTTTTTTATTTCGAAAAATTTCGTGATGAATTATTATCTTTTTGGGATTAAAATTTTTTTATTTCAAAATATAAACCTTTTTTTGACCAAATTATTTTGTCCCTAATATATTAGCGACATTTTCAATTTTTTATTGCTAAACTCTTTTTTGACTTTTTAAAACGATCTTTTAGCGACTATGTTCGCGACCACAGAAGTTGACCACAAAATATTTTCTGTAATAAAATTCACTTTCGGGGACACAAATTTAGTCCCTAAAACTTTTATATATTGTAGTGGTGTTCTCATTCATCCTTTCATCGGCAACTATCTCTTCTTTCTCTTCTGTCTCTCCTCCTCTCTTTCTCATCTTTCCATTTTTTTTTTCCTCTAATTCTTGACCCTACATGTTACTAACTTGAGACAACCGAAATACATAGAAGAATTTCACAAAATGGGAAACACTTATTTGTCTCACATGTGTCTTGTCTTGTGAAAATTTTCAATGTCCTAGAGCACAATTATTCTTAGTTATCTTGGTTTTTCTCAAATTTGTTCCATTCTATACATAAGCCTTTATTAGCAGCATTTTTGTAAGGCATCATTTGTAAATCAGCTAAAAAAATCAATATATTGGCTAAAAAAGTAAACATAATACTAAACTTTTTAGCAGAAATAAATTTGGCTGATAAGTTTGGATCACCCCGAGATGTATCTAATGTTCCTAGTTGTATTAAAAAAGAAAATGTTGACAATTACTTTAATATCTCCTTCAACTTAATTGAATTTTGTATGATACCCTGTCTTTTAAGGCCTTGCCTTCTGCAACTATCTTTCCAATATGTTTTTTTCAACCAAGAGACTATTCTCAACTATTTTAATAATATAACATGTTGTTTTTCAACTATTCTAAAAAACACATGTGCCAAAAACATATAATTCATGGTATAAAATTGAAAGAGAAAAGAAAGGGACACACATGAAATAGACTAGAAACTTCCTCCATGGTTACTAAAATCTAGGGATACACTGCATAACTCTGCTACAGAAAGTAAAAATGAGAAGCAGTATCTATTTCATAATATAATAATTTCACATCATCGATTGAGTAAGAAAAATTTTAAAAAATTAATTTATATAATGTTACATTTATGGATCTCATAAAAAGGAGGGATTATAAAGAATCTCTTAAATTAGGGCCGGCCTACCACTCAATGTAGCCTAAAGTGAAATGTTCTTAGGAAGCTTTTAATATATACATATAAATTCAAATAATATTATTAATCTTGAAGTTCTCTCTCCTTTTATTTATTTATTTATTTTAAGAGTTATAAAACAAAAAGAAATGAAAATTGCTATAAGTTATCATGTAATTAGAGCTTTAAATTGGTGGAGGTTCTTTTCATAAATCTCATCTCAACCTATTCTAAATTGGTGGAGGTTTCTTCTTTTCTTTTTTTTTTTGTTTTTCTTTTTTTTTTGTTTTCATAATGTGAGCATTTAAAAAATAGAATAGGTACTTTACATATATAAACTAATCCACATAGGCATTTTCTAAATCTGTGGAACTCGTATTATGCTTATGAGTAGAATTTATTTATTTATTTTTGTTGTGTGGATGTCTTTTTCATAAAAAATAAAAGGCCTTATTAATGAGTGTTTGAATAACATTAGTTAAGAAAATTTAAAACAAGACCCCTATATATAGGGGCGACTCTACATGTAAGGGTGGGTGTTCAATTGAACACCCTGGAATTTATTTATTTACATATATGTGTGTAATTCAACCCAAAGCTTTATGTGAAACACTTTAATCCACTTTTCCAAACACCCAACTCACTTGAATACCCATCCCAGCCCACTTTCTTATACAACCAACCCAACCTAGCCCAGCGCATAACCATTAATCAATATACGTGCTTTGTGAAGTGAACACACAATATGTTTTGCTTCCTCAACCTATGCAAAGTACCTCTTTGACAAAATTGTGTGATTTTGCAACCCTCAACAAGTGTATCACTTGAATGTTAATGTTGATAAGTAGTTTTATAGCTGATCTCAATTTGTATTAAAAGGAGCTTTCTTCATTATTTATTTATTTATTTATCATGTGAGTGATAAAAGTAAAATATATTTATGTAAATTTTTGTATCTACATTTTATTTTTTGAAACAATGATATCAATATATTATAATTTTATTTTATTTATGTATTTGTTTATGATTTGAAAAGTCTAAAAAAATTAAATTTTTGAATGTCTACCCTGAAAAAAATTTGTGGACTACCCACTGTGAACACTTTGAAAAAAATTCCTCGAGTCACCAATGGCTATATATCACATTATTTTGTCACTATTATATCACTCAGTATATTATTTTTAGTAATTCCTTAATTATTATATCTCTAAATAGGAAAATCAATCATAAATTTCCATATAAGTGGTGATGCAATCCGGTGAAAAAAATCCATTAACATATAATCTTTCTCAATTTAAAATAATTGTACATTTTTAATGACACATACTTTTTAAAAAAATAGATAACCATTTCAAAAGAGTTAATAAATGAATTTAGAGCACTCTTCAATAAAATTATCTTATTACTTTTCAATGGACGTCTTGTGTAATTATGAGAAAATGGGATCTTCAAGTGGGGGCTAAAGCGCAAGGCTTTAAGCCGACCCTGATTTAAACTAGAAGAATGAGATTATAGGCAGACAATTTTTTATCACCTATTGACAATGAGAGTAGCAGCCTAAGTGAATGCAACGAAAAGACCCGGAAATAACTAATAATAAAACAATTCATATATTGACATTAAAACAAACAAAGTGCTGGAGCATTACAAAGTCTTACAGGGCATCCAAACAAAGTCTTGAATAACAAATGTCACCACCTGGAGCATCCACACTTGAAACAAGGACTTACAGGGCATCCTACAATGACTTCCACGAAAAAAAATATATATTTGTAACGCGCAAACAAAGACTTAGGACTATCAATAATTCAATACCAAAATCATCACAGAATGGTGGGGAACTTATGCCCTCCAGACTTAGGACTATCAATAATTCAATAGCAAAAGCAATTTGCCCAATAATTGTTACAAATGTATATAACAAATTTTATATCAAGCATGTACTCTTGAATTGCCACAAAACCTCAGTTGACTTGGAGCATTACAAATTCCCAGTTTTAAATGTTAGTTCAGCTCACCATTTCCTCTTAATTATCCCGTCAAAAACAAAGCCTACTACTGCACAGAAACACTTCAAACAAGAAAATGGCCGAAATTGCGGTGCTCCATCTACTAGCCAACTTTGCACCCTTCCTTCAGGGAGAGGTCAATTTGCTGAGCCGAGTTCGGGAAGAGATGGAAGACATTAGAGGTGAATTCGAGCGCATGTCAGCTTTCCTCAAAGTTGCTGATGCTAAGGAAGAAAGTGATCCTGAACTCAAAGTTTGGATCAAACAAGTCCGAGATGCTGCTTATGACACTGAAGATGTTCTTGACAAATTCAAGCTTCACCTTGTACATCATCGCGGCAATGGATTCGGTGGTTTTCTTTGTAAGGTTTTCTACTTCGCCAAGACTTTAAAAGCTCGCCACCAAATTGCTTCTGAAATACAAAGAATCAAGTCCAGGGTCATCAATATTTCCGAGGGACATAAAAGATACCATGATAAATATGGTATACTAGAGCAAGGCTCAAGGTCCACTGTTGTTAACAATTCATGGTCTGATTGTCGTGGCGATGCACTTCTAATCCAAGAAGCAAAGCTAGTGGGCATTGAAATGCCCAAAAGACAACTGATGGAGTGGCTTGTCCAAGGAGGTTCGGGGTTGAAAGCGATTTCTGTGGTGGGAATGGGCGGCATAGGCAAAACAACTCTGGTTAAAAAAGTCTACGATGCTGCCGCCGTGAAGAAGCATTTTAACAGCCATGCTTGGCTCACTGTTTCGGAGTCATTTGGGGTTGAGGATCTCCTGAAGGACATGATTCGACAATTGTTCCATGAAATCATGCAACCAGTCCCTGTTGGAGTTGAAACTATGAGCATCAATAGGCTAAAATGTCTAGCTAATGATTTTCTACAGCAAAGGAGGTACGTGGTTGTTTTCGATGATGTTTGGAATGTCAATGCTTGGGAGGCTATCAAACATGTGCTGCCTGACAACAATTGTGGTAGCCGTGTCATTCTCACAACTCGTTTCGCCCATATAGCTTCTACCTGTTGCGAAGAAACTAATGGTCATGTTTATACCTTGATGCCGTTGTCCCAAGAGGAGTCTTGGATGCTGTTTTGCAACAAGACTTTTCGGGGGAACTTATGCCCTCCAAACTTGAAGCAAATTTCTCATCGAATCTTAAAAAGATGCGAGGGACTGCCACTTGCAATTGTAGCGATAAGTGGTGTTTTGGCTACAAAGGACAAAAGCCGAATAGATGAATGGGAAATGCTTTATCGCAGTCTTGGTGCTGAATTAGAAGGCAATGACAAACTACAGAGTATGAAAAAAGCACTCTCTCTCAGCTATAATGATCTGCCTTATTATCTAAAGATTTGTTTCTTATACTTGAGCATTTTCCCGGAGGATCAACAGACATCGTGCGAAAGAGTAATTCAACTTTGGACAGCAGAAGGGTTTGTGAATGGCATTGAGGGGAAGACAATAGAAGAAGTTGCAAATGGCTATCTCGATGAGCTATTCAATAGGAGCCTGATTCAAGTGGCAAATAGACATCCAAATGGAAGGCCTTCTAAATTTCGTATTCATGATCTGATGCGTGAAATTATTGTTTCAAAGGCGAGAGAGCAAAACATTGTAACAACAATTTGTAGACAGGGCTCAAGGTGGTCGGAGAAGGTTCGCCGCCTATTGATCCGAAGCACCTTGGATAATATGGAATATAGCGAGCATTCTTCTCGACTTCGTTCTCTGTTTGTATGGGGACCGATGGATTCATTGCCTATTGCATCCTTGCATGAGTTGTTTAGACGTGGTTCGAGGCTGCTAATAGTGTTAGATTTGAGTGGTACTCCATTGGAGACTATACCAGATGAAGATGGTCCCAAAGTTGATTGGGAAGCTTGAGAACTTGGAGACCTTAGATCTACAAGGAACCTATGTGACTAGGCTTCCTGATGAAATCCTACGCCTTGAAAAATTGCGCAATCTCCTATCATTTCATTTTAAATCAAGAAGCATTTATTTTGAATTTGGAGATGTGAGTGGCTTTAAAGCTCCATCTCAAATAGGAAGCTTGCAGTCGCTACAAGTGCTATCCCTGATAGAGGCAGACCAAAGAAGTGGATGTGGGATTAGTATAGTAAAAGAGCTGGGGAGGCTAACCCAACTAAGGGAGTTAGCCATTTGGAATTTAAGAAGAGAAGATGGGGTGACTCTGTGCTCTTCCATTGAAAAGCTCAGCAATCTTCGTAGATTAGATATAATTTCAACCAAAGTGGATGAGATCCTTGATCTGCAATCTCTATCTCCAGTTCCTCGATTTCTTCAACAATTATACTTGATTGGACGTTTGGAGGAATTTCCGCTCTGGATACCTTCTCTCCATGGCCTTGTCCGTTTACGTTTAGGGTGTAGCAAGTTAAGGGATGATCCTTTGCGATCCTTACAAGAATTACCCAATTTGGGTGAGCTAATACTTGATAAGGCATACGAAGGCGAGGTACTGTATTTCAAGGCAGGAGGATTTCAGAGGCTTAAACATTTACGTTTTTCTAAATTAAAAGGATTGCGATGGGTGAGAGTGGAAGATGGAGCAATGCCCCACCTTGAAACTCTAATTATCGTGAATAGTGATTTGATGGAGGAGGTCCCTTCAGGCATCAAACATCTGACCAACCTTCAAACATTTGAGCTTTTTGAAATGTCTCAGAAACTGATTTCAAAATTGGATCAAGATGTACAAGATGGGGATTATTGTAAAATAGCTCACATCCCTGAAGTTCAAATTGGGTACTTAGAACATGGTCAAAGGAAGATAAAGTTCCTATGAAGAGAGAAAGGAGAAGAGCTCTCTCTAGATTGGATCAGTATCATAATAAGTAAATTATTTCTTTTCCCTTTTTCTCAATTTTATTTCATATTCTGTAGATGATTTGTTTTATTTTTGGTCTAGATGATAATTGATTGCACTCTATTTTACTTAGTTATTTGACTCCAGAAATTTTTTTCAGGAGACATTTAAAAATTTAAACTTTATGAATCTATTAATTTAGACTTTTCAAATCACACCAAAAAAAAAAAAAAAAAAAAAACAATATATTGATATCATTGTTTCAAAAATTAAAACGTGGATAAGAAAACTTATTATAAATATATTTTGCATTTATCATTAGCATGATAAAATGAGACCTTTCTTCTTCTTCTTTTTTCCGCAAAGTCTGGTTTCTCCATGGTTAATTTGTGCAATAAGTCGTAAAATATTTTTTTTGATTTGTTAATAAATTGTGAACAAAATAAGTATCAGATTTGAGACAATAAATAAAATTTATGGATATATAATTTACATTGGATTATTGTTTAAAAAATTATATATACTCGAGACAATAATAAAAAGATTTAAAAAAAACAAACAAACAAACAAACAAAGAAGAATCTTTATATAAAGAAAAGCTTTGAGGTGGTGTCGACACAAAAATGTCACAATGTTAATTTTCAAAAATGTCTTTCTAACCTATTTAAAATACAAAATTATATAGAAAGGAATTTAGGACTCAAAACCAAAACATTGGTATGATAGGCAAGAAAGTTATCAATTGAGCGGTACATAATATGTGTGATTGCAATTCAAAATTAAAATTTATATTTTTCAAATTTAACAGCACAACCATCAGTTGGGTAGACACCCCTAGTTAGTATATGTCACGACCAACCCCGGGTGTTTAGGGCTAGAATCGCAACTTGCTAATTAATTTTAATTTTAACAAATTAAGTGGCGCAGGTAGAGGCGAAATAAAATATATTAATGCGGTGTTAAAATTAATTAAACATTTGGGGTGTCACAGTATATATTGAGCGGTACATAATATGTGTGATTGCAATTCAAAATTAAAATTCATATTTTTCAAATTTAACAGCACAACCTTCAGTTGGGCAGACACCCCTAGTTAGTATATGTCATGACCAACCCCGGATGTTTAGGGCCTAGAATCGCAATTTGCTAATTAGTTTTAATTTTAACAAATTAAGTGGCGCAGGTAGAGGCGAAATAAAATATATTAATGCGGTGTTAAAATTAATTAAACATTTGGGGTGTCACAGTATATATATATTAAGAGTATTAATGACCACATTTTATTACCATATTTTATTTATCATCTCATATATAATAAACATAAATTATGATACTCATTAAACTAATATGATAAGCTAATAAACAAATTATGGTAAGAAAAAAATAGTAATTCCATCAATTTTGTTTTACGAGTTCTCAAGGGTTATGAGCTGGGTGTCCAATGGAGTGGAGTTGGTTATGAGTTGGGTATACAATGGAGTGGAATTGGTGTTTAACCAAGTAAGTTGGGTGTTCAATAGAGTGAGATAGAGTATTCAGACTTCGAGAATGAACAATTTTAACATATATATATATATACTAATTTATTATATATATATATAATGATTAAAAATTAGCATTTTCAATTACATACCGTACCCAAAGGGTAAAGCCACCAGTTCCAGGCAAAGAGAGAGAGGCGAGAGCGTCTCTCTATAAGAGATTTCTGGCGATATTTTGGCGATACTCTTTTGACTTCCTTTTTTCTTCAAAAGTGTAGATCTATCCTCCCAAAGTGTAGATCTGGACTTTTTATTTTAGGAATAAGAGTTTTGTGATATCCCCTTCGATTCTTACATATATTTTTAGTATTATCCCCAATGGTTCTTTATTGTTGTGGGTTTCTTGAGTTTCAGCCTTCTGGTATATCGGCGTTAATGGTGGAGTTCGGGCAACGGTGGTGGCAGACATTTTTTGTGGCTTTTTGTAGTTTGTATTAGGTTTTTTTTTTTTTCCCTTGTAATTTGTTCTTTTCTTTTAATATATTGTATATTTTTGTGGTTCTTAAACAAAAAAAAGGGGTAGAGCCGCCCATGTCTGTTGGCAACATAAAATGTTATTTTGAGGTAAATTATGCTAACATTAGGAGAAAGTACTATAAACCCCATATTTTTGACATTATTACATTGAGTTTCCTTAATATTTTAATTCACATAACACGTAATTCATTTTCTATCAATAATTCATTAGTCATATGGATGAAAAATTGATGTTGTCATCTCTTTTATATTGAGAGTGACTCACAGGTGAGTTAATCTTTTTTTGTTGCTCTTCTCTCGGGCTTGTAATGGTTAGGGCAACGAAAGGAGTTCCAAAGAGAGAACGGAGATTAGAATTGCAAACCTAATTAAAATAATTGTAAACTTTTTATGACACATACTATTTCAGAAAATACACAACCATTTCAAAAGAGTTAATAAATGAATTTGGAGCACTCTTTAATAAAATTCAAAATAAATTTATCTTGCGATTTTTCAATGGGGGCCTTGTGGAATTGAGAAAATGAGGCCTTTTATCAAGTGTGGGCCTAAAGCGCAAGCTTCACTCTGTTCAGCTTTAAACTAGCCTAACTTAAATCACAAGAATAAGATTGTAGGCAAATAATTTTTTGGGGAAGTTACTGGACGGTCCCATTTTTCAATCTTAATACCCATCAAGCCCTTCCATTTTTGTTTTCCACTTTTACCCTTGGTTATCACAAGCGTGAAACACACCGTTGCTCACAAATTCTCTCTCCCCCAAACATGCGCGTGAAAGACACACGATTTCTCAATCATCTCTTAGTTAGTGCCGATTTTGAATAATCCACGAGATCTCTAGCGTTTTCATTCTTAAGGGATCTCTCACACCTTTGATCCAAATTGTGTAGAAATCAAAATTTTGAAGAGATCTCCATCATTTTGATCTAAATTTCGAAGAAATCTCACACGTTTTGATTGAGATTCGAACAAACACATCTATGCTGGTTTGGTTGATCTCTGATAATCATTCTGATAAAACGTGAGTCATACTCATCTCTGATTCTTATTTCATAACCCTAATTATGTAAATTAAACTTGACTTGAATCTATGTATGTTGATTTTTCGTATTAAACTATGAAGAGTTTATCAGTCGTATTCATATTTATTATGATATCTTCATGTTCATTTGCAATTTGCAATCTAAATTTTGCTATATAGTGATAAATTTGCTTAATTTGCCTAATTGAGTGATAAATTCTTCATAGTTTGCCTAGTTCAGTGTTAAATTTTTCATGTTGATTTTCTGTATTATACAATGATAATTATCAGTCATATTCATCATCTTCATCATGATATCTTCATGCTCATTTGCAATTTGCAATCTAAATTTTGTTATACAGTGATATATTTCCTTAATTTTCCTAATTGAGTGATAAGTTCTTCATAGTTTGCCTGGTTCAGTGATAAATAAGATTAATCTTCAGTGCATAACCTTTGTTTACTTAACTTAATTGATTGAAAAATATTCATGGTGCCTCATTGGTAGTAGGAAATTATTTATTTACCCGTTTTTGTTTATGTTGTGAAGTCAAGTTCATTATTGGTGAATTGAATAGGGTTAAGGTTTCGTGGTTTCAAAGCAATTTAGTAAATTTTAATGCAAATTCATTTTGAATTTTGTTTACTTTTTGGAGCATAAGTGATAATAGTTTTGGTTATGTTAAGAACCTAAAGGGATGGTAGGGGACATTCATTTGATGCGCATTTTTACAATACATAAAATGTGAACAAGTTCAAGTTAAAAGCAGAGAGAAAATTTTGACAAAAGGTTGGTCAAATTTATCACTCAATTTAGTTCGAATTTTGATGGTTATCAGACACAAATTCTAGTAATTTAATCAAAACTTGTGTATTAGAATTGAGGTTATTTTATTATAGTTAGACTACATTTCAACAATTTTGAACGAAAAATAAAATGAACAAAATTTTTATCTTGTTGCAGAAAAAACCATATTGTGCACCAAAATGTCTATTATTAAGATAATAATATATCTTAGATGCAAATGGTGCATCAAATAACCTTTGTTTGATTAACTTAATTCATGTGTATAACCTTTGTATAACCTTTCTTAATCTCCCATGTTTTTATGATCGAGGTTCGGAAGAAATTGAGATTTCAAAGACATGTCTGGCATTTTCTGACATGCTCCTCTCTCCCGGTTTAGTTGATCTCCGATAATTGTGCCGATAAAACGTGAGTCATAGTCATCTCCTCTTCTTCTTTCATAATCCTAATTACGTAAATTAAAATTTGACTTGAACCTATGTATGTTGATTTTCTGTATTATGCAATGATAAATTATCAGTTGTATTCATCTTCATCATGATATCTTCATGTTCATTTACAATTTGAAATATAAATTTTGCTATACAATGATAGATTTGCTTAATTTGGCTAATTGAGTGATAAATTCCTCATAGTTTGCCTAGCTTAGTGATAAATTCTTCTTAATCTTCAGTGTTCAACCTTTGTTTGTTTGCTTAACTTAATTGACTAATAAATCTTCATGGCATATCATCTGTTGGAGAAAATTATTTATTTACGCATTTTTGTTTATGTTGTGAAGTTGAGTTGATTGTTGGTAAATTGAATGCGGTTAGCATTCTGTGGTTTCAAATCAATTCAGTAAGTTTTAATGCAAATTGATTCTAAGTTTTGTTTACTTTTTGGAGAATAAATGATATTAGTCTTAGTTACCTTAAGAGCCTAAGGGGATGTAGGAGACACTCATTTGATGTGCATTTCTAACATTCATAAAATGTGAATAGGTTTAAGTTAAAAGCATATTTTCTATATTGTTTAAATTTATGACATATAAATTTTAAATTTAAATTTATAACATAGTTTGTAATAGTATTTAATTTTTGATAATAATTTTCAAGATAGTCAAAGAAATTGATTTCAGTATCAATCTCATTCATAAATTTATACCATTTCTTAATTATTTTGGATTATTGTTGTTTACCATAAGTATTTTGATAAATCTATCGTTTTAATTTATTATTTTTAGATTTAAATTCAGAATGAAGTTTATTAAGATCTGCAGTAAAACGTTTACTAAGAGTTAATAATTATAGATTAACATGAGGAACTACTTCAAAATCATTTTGAGTGGGTGGATCTTGAGATGTATTATCTTCTTCCTGAAGATGTATGCGTGTGGAATAAACAGGTTTACTTTTATACATTTAAAATTATCAGTCGTATTCATCCTCATTATGATATCTTCATGTTCATTTGCAATTTGAAATGTAAAATTTCCTATACAGTGATACATTTGCTTAATTTGGCTAATTGAGTGATAAATTCATCATAGTTTGCCTAATTTAGTGTGCAAACCTAATTAAAATAATTGTAAACTTTTTATGACACATACTATTTCAGAAAATACACAACCATTTCAAAAGAGTTAATAAATGAATTTGGAGCACTCTTTAATAAAATTCAAAATAAATTTATCTTACGATTTTTCAATGGGGGCCTTGTGGAATTGAGAAAATGGGGCCTTTTATCAAGTGTGGGCCTAAAGCGCAAGCTTCACTCTGTTCAGCTTTAAACTAGCCTAACTTAAATCACAAGAATAAGATTGTAGGCAAATAATTTTTTGGGGAAGTTACTGGCCGGTCCCATTTTTCAATCTTAATACCCATCAAGCCCTTCCATTTTTGTTTTCCACTTTTACCGTTGGTTATCACAAGCGTAAAACACACCGTTGCTCACAAATTCTCTCTCCCCCAAACATGCGTGTGAAAGACACTCGATTTCTCAATCATCTCTTAGTCAATGCCGATTTTGAACAATCCACGAGATCTCTAGCGTTTTCATTCTTAAGGGATCTCTCACACCTTTGATCCAAATTGCGTAGAAATCAAAATTTTGAAGAGATCTCCATCATTTTGATCTAAATTTTGAAGAAATCTCACACGTTTTGATTGAGATTCGAACAAACACATCTCTGCTGGTTTGGTTGATTTCTGATAATCATTCTGATAAAATGTGAGTCATACTCATCTCTAATTCTTATTTCATAACCCTAATTATGTAAATTAAACTTGACTTGAATCTATGTATGTTGATTTTTCGTATTAAACTATGAAGAATTTATCAGTCGTATTCATATTTATTATGATATCTTCATGTTCATTTGCAATTTGCAATCTAAATTTTGCTATATAGTGATAAATTTTCTTAATTTGCCTAATTGAGTGATAAATTCTTCATAGTTTGCCTAGTTCAGTGTTAAATTTTTCATGTTGATTTTCTGTATTATAAAATGATAATTATCAGTCATATTCATGTTCATCGTGATATCTTCATGCTCATTTGCAATTTGCAACCTAAATTTTGTTATACAGTGATATATTTCCTTAATTTGCCTAATTGAGTGATAAATTATTCATAGGTTGCCTAGTGCAATGACAAATAAGATTAATCTTCAGTGCATAACCTTTGTTTACCTTTTCAAATGAGTAATATTAGTTTTGGTTATGTTAGACCCTAAGGGGATGATAGGGGACACTCATTTGATGTGCATTTCTAAAATACATAAAATGTAAACCGGTTCAAGTTAAAAGCAGATAGAAAATTTTGACAACAAGTTAGTCAAATTTATCACTCAAGTTGTGGTTTGTTAGTTCGAATTTTGATGGTTATTCGACACATGTTCTAGTAATCTAATCAAAACTTGTGTATTAGAATTGAGGCTATTTTGCTACAGTTAGACCACATTTCAACAAATTTCTTGACTAGCACAAACAAGTTATGATAAGTTTTGAACGAAAAATAAAATGAACAAAATTTTTATCTTGTTGCAGATAAAACCATATTGTGCACCAAAATGTCTATTATTAAGATAATAATATATCTTAGATGTAAATGGTGCATCAAATAACCTTTGTTTGATTAACTTAATTCATGTGTATAACCTTTGTATAACCTTTCTTAATCTCCCATGTTTTTATGATCGAGGTTCGGAAGAAATTGAGATTTCAAAGACATGTCTGGCATTTTCTGACATGCTCCTCTCTCCCGGTTTAGTTGATCTCCGATAATCGTGCCGATAAAACGTGAGTCATACTCATCTCCTCTTCTTCTTTCATAATCCTAATTACGTAAATTAAAATTTGACTTGAACCTATGTATGTTGATTTTCTGTATTATGCAATGATAAATTATTAGTTGTATTCATCTTCATCATGATATCTTCATGTTCATTTGCAATTTGAAATATAAATTTTGCTATACAATGATAGATTTTCTTAATTTGGCTAATTGAGTGATAAATTCCTCATAGTTTGCCTAGCTTAGTGATAAATTCTTCTTAATCTTCAGTGTTCAACCTTTGTTTGTTTGCTTAACTTAATTGACTAATAAATCTTCATGGCATATCATCTGTTGGAGAAAATTATTTATTTACGCATTTTTGTTTATGTTGTGAAGTTGAGTTGATTGTTGGTAAATTGAATGCGGTTAGCATTCTGTGGTTTCAAATCAATTCAGTAAGTTTTAATGCAAATTGATTCTAAGTTTTGTTTACTTTTTGGAGAATAAATGATATTAGTCTTAGTTACCTTAAGAGCCTAAGGGGATGTAGGAGACACTCATTTGATGTGCATTTCTAACATTCATAAAATGTGAATAGGTTTAAGTTAAAAGCATATTTTCTATATTGTTTAAATTTATGACATATAAATTTTAAATTTAAATTTATAACATAGTTTGTAATAGTATTTAATTTTTGATAATAATTTTCAAGATAGTCAAAGAAATTGATTTCAGTATCAATCTCATTCATAAATTTATACAATTTCTTAATTATTTTGGATTGTTGTTGTTTACCATAAGTATTTCGATAAATCTATCGTTTTAATTTATTATTTTTAGATTTAAATTCAGAATGATGTTTATTAAGATCTGCGGTAAAACGCTTACTAAGAGTTAATAATTATGGATTAACAGGAAGAACTACTTCAAAATCATTTTGAGTGGGTGGATCTTGAGATGTATTATCTTCTTCCTGAAGATGTGTGTGTGTGGAATAAACAGGTTTACTTTTATAAATTTAAAATTATCAGTCGTATTCATCCTCATTATGATATCTTCATGTTCATTTGCAATTTGAAATGTAAAATTTGCTATACATTGATACATTTGCTTAATTTGGCTAATTGAGTGATAAATTCATCATAGTTTGCCTAATTTAGTGATAAAAATTATTGACAAGTACATAAAGGATGAGCAACCTAGTCTCATCGCCCCTGATAAATGTCAACAACAGATAGAGAGTGTCATGAATAGCCCACAACAAGGAGACACTTCGTAAGTTTATCAATAACAAAACACTCTTATAAAAAAAATGCAATGAAACCAAATGTTAATATTTTGTTCTCAAAATGTTTTTGCAGACTTGATTGTGGAATCATTGTTTGCTGTATCATGAGACAATATGTTTCCAACAACAACATAATGCCTACTTTTTCCGATGAAGAATGTAATCAATTGAGAGCTGATATATTAACTATCTTATTGACTGACAAACAAATTACTCTACAACAAATAGTTGATGAAAACATTGATGACTTGCCTCCACAAGAATTAGCAGATGTGGAAGACAAAACAAAAGAAAATATTGATGAATTGACTCCACGACAATCAACAGATTTGGAAGAGAAGAAAACAGAAGAAAACATTGATTAATTTGGTTTTTACAATGTGAATAGTTCACATATTTTTCTTGTTTGGTAGTTACAGTGTTACCTATATTTTGGTCATTTTGGTTCTTATTTTGCTTCAATAAATATTACAATTCCTTGATTGTTACAATATCAAATTTACTATTCATTCTTGAATGAATATTACTTTGCTTCAATTCTCTTACTCTCTGATTTATTATTCATGCTTGAATGAAGCATTCAAAATATTGATTATAATCTGATTAATTGTGTCAAATTTAAAGGTTAATAACATGTTTGGATTCCTTGATTATTAACAAGACATTTTTTTTTTTACATTGATAAATTTATTGCTTTTCAAACTAACAAAAACTAGTAACGTTACTGTTCAAACTAACAAAAACCAGTAACTCTCTCTCTCTCTCTCATTCTTTTTTTCTCAATTCAAGTAAACAAAACACCATAAAAATAATAAAAAATTTACCTAAATTGAAAATTAAAACACAAACACTATTACATTTTTCAAATTGGAAATTAAAACACTGTTACAGTTTGTAGATATTTCCAAATTTGGAAATAAATTTATCACTGGCTTAAACTGTTGCATCTGAACATGACAAGGCTAAAGCATTTCCTAGATTGAAATCTTGAACAATTTAAAGTGAAAATGAATTGCAAACTCGAAATATTTTGCTTCAAGAATCCCATTTATAATTAATGGCATAGTGGCAGTTATGTAGGACAGATTGGGAAACCTAACCTCAAGCTGCCTACAATTGATTTGTGCTGGGTTTAAGGCAGTGATAAATTTATCACTGTAGAAAAAACATTTAGTTGGATATGACAGTGATAAATTTATCAGCCACTGACATAAATGTAAGAAACCATCAACTCTTAATAAATTTATCATTCTTGAAAATAACAAAATTCAGCAATCTCATTAATGCTTGATTGCTTTATTCAGACAGTGATAAATTTATTACTCTTAAAAAAAATAATCCACCAATTCATCCTAACCAACCAGTGATAAATTTACCACTGTAGAAAAAACCAAAAACAATAACTACATTTAACCAAAATCAACGAATATAAATCTGTGAAACCTAATCCTGTAAAAATATGAGCAAAAAATATAATTTTCATTCAAAAAATTCCTCAATCATCCAATGCAACCACCAAAATGATATACCTTTCAAAAAATACTCAATCATTCAATGCAACTAACACCTTTTAACTCTCAACAAAGTAATTGAGTTGAAATCAATACAACTAAACCAAAGCTTGTTTACATGTCTTCCGATTATGAGTTCCCATCTTTCTACACCTACTGCACTTAATTCTCTTGATTTCTCCCTTAGAAGGTATTCTCTCTATTGTTGGACGTGTTAGGGAAAATATGTGATACGTGAGGTACGTCCACGGGATCGAAATTGGATTCCACTATCAACCAAAAGGTTTCCAAACGATTACAAACGAGACACGAATGGTCTCACAAACCACCCTTAGGTGAATTCCAAATAATCACAAATAAACAAGAGGAAAGACCTCACCAAATAGATAAACCAAAACATTCAGAACTAGAGTTGTAGAAGACCCAAAATAACAACCCAAATCAGCTTCACCAAAGCACCCAAACAAAGATGCACAAAATCAATTTGTTGCTGCTCCACAAAGCAATATACCTGAAGCACTCCACCGAATTAATTGATTTCACGTTGCTCTGTAGCCGCCGCACGTACTTTTGTGAAGAACAAACAATATATATATTAGTTATAATATATATGTTGTGAATCTTGGGTTTTGTTTTATCAAAACCCTAGTTGTATCCAAATTGAATTGGGTTTCCAGAAAATTAGATATAATATATAAAAATATATTATACCTAAACCAAACCAAACCAAATTAAAACTCTTCTAGTAAACCAATTGGGTCCCACACTCCAATAAGGAAGTATACCCAACAATTCTTCCCCTACCGACTTAGGTGGAGAAATCAACCATACCCGCCAAAGTTCGACACTTTAAATGTTTGTCCCTCGACAAAGTCTTTGTCAACATATCTGAAATATTATCATCTGTGTGAACCTTTTCGAGTTGTAACAATTTTGAATCTAACACATCACGAATCCAATGGTATCTCACATCAATGTGTTTCGATCTCGAATGAAAAGTAGAATTTTTACTCAAGTGAATAGCACTTTGACTATCACAATAAAGCACATACTTTTCTTGCTTTAAACCCAACTCTTGCAAAAATTTCTTTAACCATAACTCTTCTTTGCAAGCTTTTGTAATGGCAATAAATTCAGCTTCGGTAGTTGAGAGAGCAACACATTTTTTTAATTTAGATTGCCATGCCACAGCTCCCCCTGTAAAAGTCATCAAATACCCCGAAGTAGATTTCCTAGAATCAATATCACCGGCCATGTCAAAATCCGTGAACCCATCAAGCATTGGCTTACCATCTCCAAAACATAAACACACCTTCGAAGTCCCTCGAAGATACCTTAGAATCCATTTTACCGCTGCCCAATGTTCTTTACCCAGATTAGAGAGAAAATGACTCACCACACCAACTGCTGAAGCATAAGGAACTTTCAACATCTCTTCTTTGTCTTTCTCACTTGTAGGACATTAATTCGAACTAAGCTTGAAGTGACCCGCAAGTGGACAACCAACTGGCTTTGCTTTATTCATGTTGAACCTCTCAAGAACTTTCTCAATGTAGCTTTCTTGAGATAACCAAATTAGCCCCTCTTTGCGATCACGAATAATTTTCATACCAAGTATTTGCTTTGCCAGTTCCATATCTTTCATAGCAAAAGATTTACTCAACTTTAACTTCAACTTGTTAATCATGGTAGAATCTTGACCCACAATTAATATGTCATCAACATAAAGCAAAAGAATAATAAACTTACCATCTAGAAAATTTTTCATTAACACACAATGGTCCGAAGTGGTTTTAAAAAAACCATTTTTCATCATGAAAGAGTCAAATTTTTTGTACCATTGCCACGGGGCTTGCTTGAGGCCATACAAACTTTTCTTCAATTTGCAAACAAATTTCTCTTTCTCTTTCTCCACAAAACCTTCTGGTTGCTCCATATAAATTTCCTCTTCAAAATCACCGTGAAGAAATGCGGTCTTCACATCAAGTTGTTCAACTTCAAGGTTCATACTTCCAACCATGCCATGTACAACCCGAATAGAAGACATCTTCACAACCGGCGAGAAAATCTCATCAAAGTCAATACCTTTCTTTTGCCCAAAGCCTTTCACAACAAGAAGTGTTTTGTACCTCAGATTCTTACTATCATTCTTCAATTTAAAAACCCACTTGTTTTTCAGAATTTTCCTCCCCTTAGGCAACTTCACTAAGTCATAGGTGTGATTTTCAAGTAAGGAGTTCATCTCCTATTCCATGGCCTTTTCTAATCACCTTTCTTTGCATACTCAATTGCTTCTTGGTAGCTCTCCGGCTCCCCTTGATCAAAAATCAATACAAATTCATTGGGAGGATACTTTCTTGAAGGTTGTCGGTCCCTTGTAGATTTTCTTAACTCAAGTTATGGTGGCGGTTCTTGAGTTGGATGCTCTTCCTCAATTTCTAGCTCAACTTCATTAGGATTAGCATCATCCTCCACTTTTTCAATAGGTGGCTGCACATCTCCCCCATTTTCATCATCAACTGAAGATGAAGGAGATGGATCCATGTCAATGAGATCACTAGTTTTTGGCTCCGGTTGATCACCTTTGCCAAAGTCTTCAATTGTTTGGTCTTCAAGAAACACAACATCACGACTTCGAATGACTTTCTTGTCGACCGGATCCCACAATCTATACCCAAATTCATCACGCCCATAGCCAAGAAAAATACATTGTCTTGACTTACTATCAAGCTTGGACCTCTCTTCCTTTGGAATGTGAACAAAAGCTCGGCAACCAAACACTCTCAAGTGCTCATAAGACACATCTTTACCGGTCCAAACTCTTTCAGGAACATCACCATTCAAAGGATAGGAAGGAGACAAATTGATCACATCAACCGCTGTCTTCATTGCCTCACCCCAAAAAGATCTTGGCAATTTAGCTTGTGAAAGCAAACACCTTGTTCTTTCCACAATGGTGCGGTTCATCCTCTTGGCAACGCCATTTTGTTGAGGAGTCTTCTTAACCGTCTTTTGGTGCCGAATACCTTGGATGCGACAATACTCATCAAATGGCCTAATGTATTCACCACAATTGTCTGATCAGATGCACTTCAATTTTTGCCCTGTTTCTCTTTCAACCATGGCCTGAAAATGCTTAAATACTTTTAGAACTTGATCTTTAGTTTTTAGTAGAAAAGCCCAACCTTTCCTTGAATAATCATCAATGAAAGTAACAAAATAAAGTGCACCACTATGTGTTCTAACTTTTAAAGGACCACAAACATCCGAATGAATCAACTCCAAAACATTTTCTTTTTTAGAAGCAACATTTTTATGAAAAGAAACTCTATGTTGTTTACCCGTCAAACAATGAACACAAGTTTTAAGATGTGTACCTTTCAAACCGGGTAGAAGCTCTTTCTTGAACAAAACTTGCAGCCCCTTTTCACTCATGTGCCCAAGTCGCCTATGCCACAATTCAGTAGAAGTATCATCTTCAAGTGCATTGACAACATTTTTACAAAATTTTCCTTGCATCAAATAAAGTGTATGAGTCTTCTTGCACTTAGCCACCACCAAAGAACCCTTTGTGAGCTTCCATATTCCATCACCAAATTTGTTGTTGAAGCCTTCATCATCTCACTTCCCAGTAGAGATCAAATTGAGGCGAATGTCGGGAACATGACTCACATCTTTAAGCAACAATTTGCAGCCCAAATTTGTTTCCAAGCAAACATCACCCATGCCAATAATCTTGGACAAACCTTCATCACCCATTCGAACAGAACCATAATCTCCTTTGGTGTAGGTAGTGAAGAAATCAACTTGAGAAGTCACATGAAAAGAAGCACCGAAATCAATCACCCAATTACTCTCTTAGCCCACAGAATTGATACAATCATCTTCACAAACAACCATGAGATCATCGGTAGTAACTGCTGCTGTGTCTTCTTGTTTCTTATCCACACTTTTGTCACGCCTTTTCTCCTTATTCTTGAGCTTTCATCATTTCCGCTTCATGTGCCCTTTCTCATGGCAATAATAGCACTCAATGTCTTTCTTTGAAAAAGAATCATCTTTTGATTTGTCACGGCTTTAATCACGACCATGAGGAGTCTTACTCCTCTCCCTTGTTTTACTTCGGCCTCTCACAACAAATGCTTCTGAATGAGAGGAACCCGCTGATTTTCTTCTAGTTTCTTCATTCAACAGGCTACTAGTGACTTGGCCCATTGTGACAACTCCATCGGGTGCCGAATTACTAACGGTCACAACCAAAGTCTCCCAACTTTCAGGCAAAGAACTAAGTAGCATCAAAGCCTGCAACTCATCATCAAAAATAATTTTCATAGAAGCAAGTTGGTTAACAATACTCTTTATTTCATTCAAATGTTCTGGAATGGGGCTGCCATCTTTATATTTTAAATTAACCAACTTACGAAATAGAAAAGCTTTATTTGTGGCTGATTTTCTATCATAAAGGCCTTCTAATTTTTTTCATAAATCATGTGCTGAAGTTTCAGTAGCAACATGATGAAACACACTGTCATCAATCCATTGACGGATAACACCAACGGCTTTTCGACTAAGCCTCTTCCACTCATCATCTTTCATACCTTCGGGTTTGCCACTATCACCCTCAATGGGTTCATACAAATCTTTACAAAATAATAGGTCCTCAATTTTAATTTTCCAAGTTACCCAATTGCTTCCATTGAAGCTAGACATATGACCCACATTCCCCTCCATTGATTGACACAAATAAATAAACCTAAATAAACCGTAAGCTCTGATACCAGTTGTTAGGGAAAATATGTGATTCCCCACAAGTAAATCAATCAATGGGAATAAAAACTAATGTGGAAAAATTAAATCAAAAGCAACACAAGAATTTTTACGTGATTCCCTCAATGTGAGGTACGCCCACGGGATCGAAATCTGATTCCACTATCAACCAAAAGGTTTCCAAACGATTACAAACGAGACACGAATGGTCTTACAAACCACCCTTAGGTGAATTTCAAAAAATCACAAATAAACAAGACGAAAGACCTCACCAAATAGATAAACCAAAATCTTCAGAACTAGAGTTGTAAAAGACCCAAAATAACAACCCAAATCAGCTTCACCAAAGCACCCAAACAAAGATGCACAAAATCAATTTGTTGCTGCTCCACAAAGCAATATACCCGAAGCACTCCACCGAATTAATTGATTTCATGTTGCTCTGTAGCCGCCGCACGTACTTTTGTGAAGAACAAACAATATATCTATTAGTTATAATATATATGTATCCAAATTGAATTGGGTCTCCACAAAATTAGATATAATATATAAAAATATATTATATCTAAACCAAACCAACTTAAAATTCTTTTAGTAAACCAATTGAGTCCCACACTCCAATAAGGAGGTATACCCAACAGGACGTCCAGCTGGTCTCTTACAAAGAGGAGGTAACCCACTGTTATTGGATGTCCAGCTATTCCATGAAGAGAAAGAATTTCATTATTTATTAATCTATTGAGTAATCTACTGTTATTTATTTGATATAATTATTATGCAAATTTCTTACATCTTATTCTCCAAAACTTTCCCCATTCAAAATTCTCTCCCCCAATAAACTGGTGATATTCTTGTGTTGGCTATTTTGACCATCTACAGGGGAATGTTGTGATTAAATTTGTCTGGTATTTTGCAACTCACAACACTCATATCTAGTTTGTCTTTTTTTTTTTTTTGGGTGTGAAGATAGATGCTTTTTTTTTTGGCGTGAAGATAGATGCTATATATTATAATATTTCCGTGACTTTGAGCTTATGTGTAATTGATATACTGTTTTTTGATTTCTTGAATGGAACAAGGTTAATTGATGCATTTTTTTATTTTTATTGTCTTCTCTGATGAGGAGGAACAATTGATTTTACTGCAGGGAGTAGCTGCGAGAGCTGGTAAATGTTCTTACAGAAGCTGAGAAATTTTTCCCTTCCTACTGCCCAACTTTGTTACTCATTTCAAGGGGAAAAAAAAAAAAGATAATGTGCTTCTTTTCTTTATTTCTTTTCTACTTATTTTTTATTTATTTATTTTTATTATAGGATTATAGAGGGAGGGAGGTAGTAGGAGGGTTCTTTAAAGTGTCTGTGGTGTTTGATGTATAATTTTACGAAGCTTGATGATACATAATCTTAAATCTGAACACAAGTCGATTATGTTGGGCCACCAGAGAACATGTTTATTGGATGATCGCAAAGTTAAACTTGTCCGGAACTTTAGATTCATTTTACTTTTGTCTATATTTTGTAATGAGCAAGGGCGGAGGGAAGGAGGGGCCAGGGCCCTGAGTTTTGGAATTTTTTTTTTTTTTACAAACATAAATAAAATTTTTTATATAAAAAAATTTATAAAAATATCATTTGAGTGAAATGTCAACGATATTTTTAAAATTATAAAAACAATAATGATTGTTTTGATTGAAAATAAAGAGACTACGATATTATTATCTATGAAAATTTCAATATAATGGTGATCTCTATCACAATATATGCAAATATAATTAATCTTAATGAAAATATAAAATTTATTAAATTGTTAGTTATATTTAATATGTAGGGTTCATCCTCTATGTGTTTCTTTATTATTGGTTGGTAATATCACATGTCAATGATTACGTGGTATAGCTATTATACTGAATTTTTATGGATATTTTGTATAAAAAATTACTTTATCATTATATAGTTTATTTTAAAACTTTATATCCATGATTTTTTTTAATTACAAATAGCATATTCACTTTGTTTGGTTTGAGTTTTCCAAAAACACTTTTCAAAAAATTCTATGTTTTCGTTTTTCGTATTTTTTTGTTTTTATTAAATTTTTAAAAATATTTTAAGCAATTTTTTTTAATTTTTAGACACACCTAACATAAATATATTGAAAAAGTATAATTTTTGGGAAAAAAATCTTTAAAAAATTCAATAAATACCAAAAATATAAAAAAAATACAAAAAATCAATACATTTTTCGTATTTTTATGTATTTATTAATTTTTAAAAATATTTTTTCACAAATATTTTATTTTTTTTTAGATACATCATGCATTTAAAAAAGTACAAAAAAAATGCTTAAAATTTTAAAAATATTCACTAAAAACAAATAAAATAAAATAAAAAATTTAGTTTTCAAAAAACTTAATTCAAAAAATTTAAACCAAACACACTGATTATTATTATTATTTATTTTTTTATCTTTCTCGAAGTCAATCATAAAAATTTATGTGAAATATTTTTGTAAATATTTTCAATATTGTAATTAAGAAGTGCCCCCTCTGATTTATTTTCTTAGCTCCGCCACTGGTGATGAGGCCTCTCAGAATGAGAAGTGTTTCACTAAATTATTTTTGTTGTGTTTGGTTGGGGGATTTGAAGAGTGATTTGGAAAGGGAAATGGAAAAGTTAGGTGAAATGAGAATAAAATATGTCTAAATTTCACATAGTTTCACACATTTTTTCCCTTTCTCTTTCCAAATCTCTTTCCAAATCCTCCAACCAAACACAGTATTAGGTAAAAGATCAACAGAAAGCTATTAATTTGGATGAATTGTAGTAACTTAATATTCTTCTGCTTGTAACTTGGATAAATTGTAGTAATGCATGCTAGTGTGTTCTTATTTTACCACACTTCGTTTATTTTTATATGTTCTGAAACAGTCAGTTTGCAAATTTTTTTGTAGGTACTAAATTTGATATAAAAAATTTGACACGACCTAATCATCTATCTATCTATTCTATTATTAAAAGCCAACACCAATTTTGGTGTCATGAAGCCACTTCTCAAAATTTTTTTCCAATTTTCCCTAAAATAACCTTAATTTCTTACACTTACATCAGTTTTAATTAGGGATAAAATCGTAAATTGAAACAACCAATTCACTTTCCCACTTCCCACGTCTCCAGTCCTCATGCAGTTATAGCATCATTGCATTTTCCATTTTGTTCTGAATTCACTGAACTATTCCTAATAACTGCACTGCATTTTGCAAAAAAAAAATTCTGCAACAAAAAAAAATTCTGCAACTTCATAAGACTTGAAAGCAGCCTGTGGATATATGATTGGTTGTGTTTCTATTTGGTAAGTTCTCTTATGTATGAATTCACTGAACTATTCCTAATAACTGCACTGCATTTTGCAAAAAAAAAATCTGCAACAAAAAAAAATTCTGCAACTTCATAAAAAATTCTGCAATTTTTGTTTTTGATTCAAATCCAATTTTTTTAAATATGTTTGTTTATGTATAGGTAGATATGTATGATGGGTTTTCCTTGATTTGATCTAACGTGGTAACCAAAGGGATCGTGATCGCGAAAGAGCTCAGGCTCGAGGTACCGCCAAGGGAGCAGTGTCGTGAAAGGTTCAATTGTTTTTTTTTTTTTCCCCCCTAAAATTCAAATAGTTTTGATAGTAATTGGTTGCTTAATTACGGTTCAGATATGTGTAGCGATGGGAAGGCACTTCAAGAGAAGGCTGCGAAGAAGGCGGCCGAGGGGGGAGGAAGTGGCCACTCTGAAGGTAAAAGCACCAAGAAATAACAGAATTGGAAACATATATTATTATGGGTTTGCTTTTAATTTTTCATATTTTGTTTGATGAGAATGGTATTTGGGTGTTTGTGAATCTATGTTTAATGGGTTTGTGTTTTTGCATCTATTTTGGGTGTAAACAAATAGTTGTATTTTTACCTTTGGATCATCTCATTAGAGATAATATTTTAAAACAATATTAATTAACAGTTGTATTTTTACCTTTGGATCATCTCAATCAAGATAATATTTTAAAACAATATTAATTAACAGTTGTATTTTTACCTTTGGATCATCTCAATCATTTTGTTAATTTTGAAAGCGACTGCTACTCAAGTAAAAATATAAAAATAAGTATTGTCAGGTATATTTTCTTTATATAATTTATTTTTATGTCATTGGTATGTAAAATATAGATTGTATACTGTAAAGTTTTTTCTTCTTCTTCCAGTTCTCTGTAAAAAAAATTAAACTGAAACTCTTTTCTTCAATGTTTCTTAATATTTTTTTTAAAAAAATTATTACTTTATTACTTTATTATGATGTATCATAAAAATTCTGATAAACCAATTCAGATAGGGGTATTGATCTATTAGCCTGTTGCTTCCTTAATTTTTAGGTAGTACATAAGAACTTGAGAAAATATGAATACAAAATAATTGTTCCTCCTAGGCCATCCAAACCTCCAAATTTTGGTCCAAAAAGAAAATACGAATAAAAATATAAGAACTTCAGAAATTATGAATAGAAAATATGAAATATAGTAGTAGTTTATTAATTAGCAGTTTAGAACTAATAACTTCTCAATGGAAAATTCACGTTTTCATTTTGTTGATCATGTTCATTCAAAAAAGGAAAAAAAAGAAGAAGAAGAAGGAATGTATACATTATAATATGGATTTTAGGCTCATATTTGTATGATTTTTTTTTCCCCACCATATAAAAGTTCAAACAAAATTACAAATAAAATAAAAAATATGTATATATATACCATAAATTATAATTTTAATATATTTATTGATTAGTAGTTTATTATTTGTAGATAATAGAGAGATAGGATACCTTGAAAAATAATATTAAAATAAGTTATATTATAATTTTTTTTGAGTTGCACATGCATTGCGTGTGCCCCACCGCTAATATATATATATATATTATTTATTGTATAAACGTAAATAAAGAAATTATAGATAATAAGGAGGACACCAAAATATATTAAAATTAAAAATAAATATTTAATTTTCTTCATGATCATTATAACAAAACTATTTGGATTGTTCCTAAAAAAAATTAAAAAATAAAAATTAGAAAAATAATTGAAGACAAATCAAAATTTTAAATTTATTTGTTATAGCTGATAAGGTTCAATTTATTTGTTTATTGATTAGTAGTTTATTATTTGTAGATTATAATAAGATTCTAAAAAATGTTAAATTAAAAGAGAGAGAGAGATAGGATACCTTGAAAAATTATGTACCAAATATAATTTTAAATTTAGTTACACAAATAAAAAATTAAAAAACAAACATGATTAAATTATTAAAAGTCTAACAGGAACTTTGGTGTCCTGAAGCTCTCTTAGAATTTTTTTTTTATTTTTTCTAAAATATTCATAATTTCTTAAATAATTACATTATTTTTATACTAACATCAATTTGTAGTTAAGGGTGTAACATGATAAGTTCTCTGCATTTTGACTCTCATTAGTTAATCTTTTGATGGTTTTATCAAAGAAACGAACATAGTTGTGTCTCCAATCTGTATAACTGTCTTGAATCTGAATCGCTTTCTGGAAATAACAAAATTGAAATTGTTTGAATATTATTGATTATGTTTTTCGAATTCATGCTTTCTCAATTTCCTTTTTTTTATTTTATTTTATTTTTTTAAAGATATTGATGGATGAATATCAATAGATTTATGAATATCCACATATTCTTATACATATGCTATATACATTGTTACTCCCAGATTATCACTCAATAACTTCTTTTTCTCATCTTTTGATACACATAATTTCTGGGTTTTCCATTTAACAAAAGTCAAGTTGAAATCAATCATATATTTAGGTTGTATTTGGATCATGGATTGGGTAAGAATTTGGAAAATACAAGGGAAATAGAGAAAAAAATTGGCTTATATTTTATTTGCATTTCTCTCATCGTTTCTTTTTTGTTTGCAAAACCCTATTTAAATCTATAATCTAAACACAACCTTAGTGGATTTTTTTTTCTTTTTTAATTTTGTTTCACCTATTCACTTTTTTTTTGTTTAGCCTAAGTGTGGAGTTAATATTTGTTGTTGCTTTGTTTTTTTTTTTTTATAGTAAAAATTGTAATTGTAAATTGACAAATTGTAAATAGGGTTTTGCAAACAAAATTCATATTATAATCTAAAAGAAATTGCACACCGCATCACGTGTGCCCGGTCGCTAGTTATTATTAAGAGAAGGCCATGTTTACATATCATATTTTTTTGGTTTTTCCTAAAGTATATCTATAGCAATTAGGAAAGATATGCTCTAATTCAGAGCTTTTTTCTTTCCTTTGAACTTTCTGATTTTGAATTTGAATTCAATCATTGTCTATAATTTAAAAAAAAAAAAAAAGTGCCTCGGGCTAGGCTTTACCGAGATGCCGCCTAGCCTGGTCTTCCTTAGTCTTGGCCAGTGAAGTGCTAGGGTATGGAGCACGGCATGGCACAACAACGGATAGGGCAGCTCGGCTGCCGAGCTCCAGCTGTGCTGACAGGCAGTTGAGGTTAGGTGATGAATGGCATGGTTTATGCTGACAGATGGGATAGCAGAGCCACGTGTCAGGAGATGACTGGGAGTGGATATGGGGCTCAGAAGGTATATAAGCACGTCTGCGCCCCCCATACGCGACGGACGAACATCTCTGTAAGGACTTCTTACACTCAAACACTCTCTCCCTTCTCTCTATCCATCCTAAGGTGTATGCTAACTTGACCGTCGGAGGGTTTTTCCGGCCACACACCGCCGGGTAGCTCACCATTACTTGCTTGCAGGTGATCGGACATCGACGGAGCTCGGAAGAAAGGAATACGGGCTTGCCGGAATATTTGCTCCCCGTACAGGTGTGTTGGCTGCCAGCCCAATATTCTCCTTTGAGCTGCTGTCCAGTTGAAAGCTTTGTCCCACCATGTGAAGACTTCACATGGCCAACTCCATGCTTTCTCCTTTGTTGCTGGTGCATGGCAAGCCTCATGGTTGCCAACTCAAGCCTCATGGCTTGCCAACTCATGCCAACCTCTTTTGCCTTCCTTTTACCATGTGGGTTGGCCACCCTTCCTTGTGGCTGCCAACTCAATTTGGGTTGATCTCCTACAAATCACCCCCTCAACCCATATGAGGTGATCCATAATAGCACCCCCTGCCTGGAGTGCCCGGCACCCCCTCACTGGGGTGCCATGCAAAGCTTACTTTGCAACTCTTTGAGATGGCATCTCTTCCTTCCATCTAGTCTTGGAGAGATCCCAATATGTCTCTAATTCAGGAGCAAAAGAAACTTTCTTCCCTGGGACATGCTTTGCTGTCTTGGTCTCTTTGCTCTGAGCTGTCTTTAAAATTGGCCGCAATGGCTCCGTCTTGTGCACCTCCGAACTGCCTCCATGCGTTCTTGTACACTTTGGTTGCCATGTCTGCTGGGCCCTATGTCTCTTCTGTGCATGTCTTGTACGTCTTGCTCGGTAAGTGACAGTAGCTCCGTCTATCACAACCTTCTCCACAAGCCTGTATAGATTCTCCTTCAGTCGTCCATGTAGCATCACCGTATCTCCATGGATGACTTTGAGATTTCCTTTGCTAGATGTGAAGCTATAACCCTTCATGTCTAGCATACTTAAGGAAATTAGATTCTTCTTCAGTCTTGGTACGTGTCGGACTCCATCCAACGTGAAAATTTTTTCATCTTCCATTCTCAGCCGTACTGTTCCCATGCCAACAATCTTACTCACAGTGTTGTTAGCCACTCGAACAATACCTCCATCCTTGGCTTGGTAGGTAGAAAAAAGTTTCTTATCCATGCATATATGATATGTGCTTCCGGAATCTAAGATCCAGTCAGGTTTCGTCATACTCGACGAAACTGTAAATGCATACTCATCCTTAGCATTTACTGCAGCAGCGACATTTGATGAGCTCGCCTGTTCCTTGTGTGCCTTGTCCTCCTTGAGCTTTGCACAGTCTTTTATGAGGTGATCCTCCTGATCACAGTAATAACACTTTCTCCTGAAGCCTAACCTTGATTGCGAACGTCCTCTTGATTTGGATCTACCCCGTCTATCATTGGACCTACCTCTGCCTTGCTCATTTTCTGAGGCAACCATGGCATTTCCTTCTGGGTGTTTGCTACTGCTACCTTCCTGTTTCTTCATCGACTCATGAGAAATGAGCGTAGCAATCACCTCATCCAGTCCAAGAGCATCCAGTCCAAGAGCATCCTTCCCGTACAATAGAGTTGTCCTGAGATGCTCATATGATGCAGGTAGAGAGACCAACAAGATCATAGCCCTATCTTCCTCCTGGGTCTTGTCTCCAATGGTGTCCAATTCCATTGTGATCCTATTGAACTCGTCCAGATGTTCTGTGAGGTTCGCACCTTCTGGCATTATCCTAACTAAGTTTTCAGATTTTCAGCGATTTGGGGCAAATCAAGGTCAACGTTTGCTTTTTAAGAAACAGCAAGCTCAGGCGTGGAAGGGCCATGGCATGCAATGTATGGGGTTTGGCGCAGTGGGCCGAGGAAATAAGCAAATGGGTCATGATGGGAAAAATAATAGGCCCGTGGGGAAAGGTGTTAGTTTGGGCTTAACTGTTCTGGGGCCAAAGCCCAATATGGCTAAATCATGCCCCTAGGGATGGGCTGGAGCTCTCAAATGTCTAGGTCCATTCCTCAACACATAGGTCCGGAGATGGATCTCCCAACGCAACGGATTTTCGAGTCCTTGTGCAACAATGTGGAGGAGCACGTGTCGAAGGCAGGGACGTTGGCCAAGACGTCGGTGAGAATGGAGCAAGGGTTGTCGCCGAGGGAATAGAATGGGTAGTCAGCGAGACATGGGCTTGGGTCTTCCGATAAGGCAGCAGACTCTTTCGAGGCCTCTGGTAGTGTTGTTGTGGAAGGGCAGATGGTGACAATGTCGAGCATTGAGGCAAAGGTGTGTCGTCAACTGGATGACAAGCTGTGGAAAGAGCTGGAGATAGATGGGCGAAGCTGTTGAGTTGAGTCTCATAGTTTTGAAACTGAAGATAGGCACCCGGGCCTACAACAGGGTGTTGTTCTATCATGGGCCGCCAGGGCCGAAGCAAAATGGAGGAGGGCTGTGACAATTTAGCTCTGGTTTTGCAACCGTTGGCCGTGGATAGGGGCGACCAGGAGGGATTGATAGGCCCAACACCGATGCAAGTTGATGTTGCGGATCTTGTGCACACCAGGGGACACTCACAAGCAAAAACACAAGACTTTTAACGTGGTTCGGCAAATCGGCCTACGTCCACGAGAGCGATGTTGTTATATATCAACAAATGGAGGAGATTACACACTCTCAACTCACTATCTCTCTATATAACACACTCTCTCACACTCTCTGATACACAAACAGAATATAGCTCTCACTAGCTCTCTCTGTTTTGTGCCTCTCTCTCAGCAGTGTGTTTCTCTCTTGCTTGCTATGTTTGCCCTGTATTCAACTCAACATCACCATTCCATTTTATACACCAAAACAGAAGGTGGAGGAGGCCTTATGGTTGTGTTGGCTGCCAGCCCAATATTCTCCTTTGAGTTGCTGTCCAGTTGAAAGCTTTGTCCCACCATGTGAAGACTTCACATGGCCAACTCCATGCTTTCTCCTTTGTTGCTGGCGCATGGCAAGCCTCATGGCTGCCAACTCAAGCCTCATGGCTTGCCAACTCATGCCAACCTCTTTTGCCTTCCTTTTACCATGTGGGTTGGCCACCCTTCCATGCAGCAGCAGTTGACAAAAAGCTCCAAACCAATTCCCACCCATTCATCACAAAGCATCCATTTAAGAGCAGCACCCAAGTATCATTAATTTAAAACAAGATACATTTCAAAAATATGTTAAGTATCACATCATTGAACTATGCTTTATATATATATATATATATGTAATTTATTAGCTTGTAGCATTAGGCTTATGGCTTATATCGATCCCATTAGAAGAAGAAGAAAACATGTTTGGTGCTATATCCGTAGGTTGAAAATTAATAATAAAAATAAAAGTTAAAAACATTTTTTCAAAACTTTTCGGCTAAATTTTTTTAAAAAAACATTTAAAAATTTATTTAAACTCATAAACTATAAAGTAAAAACAACACCAAATAACACCTGTTCTCAATAACAAACAGAAAATATTACCACCGAAAAAAAAAAAAAAACTTATAAGTAAGTCTGCACCAAAACAGGACAAAGGAATCACTTAAACCACATACCCCAGGTGGACACATCCTAGTGATTTCCAGGAAAAAAACAACATTATTAGTGCGCGCAAACAAAGACTTAGGTTGGGACTATCACTAATCCACGACAAATTTGGTCATTCTTTAATATTGGTATTATCACCCTTTTTTACTTTCATATCCTACTTTTCTCACCGCTATCCCACTTTGTATATTCACTTTTTCAGTGGATAGGATAGGTATGGCGTGGTCCAGCTTTTTTCTTACGCGTCTATTTCAAGTTTATTTCGATGAAGTTTCAGATTATCTACACTGACTTAAAATAATCCCTCGTGAATCACAAAACAAGAGGAAAATTGTCTTTTTTTCTTAAAACTATTTAGAGTTAGATTTTCCTCAAGATTAAAGGGAGTTGCTCAGTTCGTAAGATTTCAACTATTTAAATCGTCTATTTTAAAGATTCTTTATAAATAAAAAAATATTAGGTGAATCTAATAATTATAAAATTTTAATTTTATTATATTTGTTACTGAAAAATATTAAAGTTTCGTTTTGGCATTGGTTAATATAGTTAACTTTTTTGTGTTGAGATTTTTTTGGCTTGGTTTTTTTAATTTCGTTTGGTTTGAATTTTTTTGGCTTATTTAACTTTTATGAGAGAAAAAATGTAATGATTATAACTTGGATGTAACATTTTATCTTATAAACTTCTGTAACTTATTTTCAACTTTTATGTTTTTTTAGTCCTAAAATGAAAATCAAACGAGAGCTAAATTTATTAATCTGTGTAACATTGCTTTTAAGACTTACATGAATCCTTGTAGAAGAAGAGAGAATTTCATAAATTATTCACTAAACAAAATTATCAAAATTTAAAATAAAAAAGAAAAAAAATTATAACTAACACTCGTAAAGTGCACCAAACAAGACCAAGGAAACT
Organism: Camellia sinensis; assembly: GCF_004153795.1. Lineage (NCBI taxonomy): Eukaryota > Viridiplantae > Streptophyta > Magnoliopsida > Ericales > Theaceae > Camellia > Camellia sinensis. The sequence goes on from NW_021024687.1 coordinate 4,440,882, forward strand.
ACTTCAACCACAAGCATCACCTCATGGAGTATTCCCACACCAAAAAAAGACTTGTTTGAGATATGTCAAAATAGTATATCTTATTTTAGTACATTATTTTATCTGGATTACAATTATTTTATTTGAGTCACATCACCTCTCTATCGCATCACTTCAAATCTAACCCATATTTCACATTTTTTTTTTGTAAAAAGTCAAAAAGTATTATAATCTAACACTTTCCAAACAACCCCTATCATCCTGCAATGACGTGAAATTTTAATATACGCTCTTTAAAAAAAAATGTACCATATATATTTTTAATTAAATTATTATTTTCTTTAATTCTGATCTATGAAGTATGGATACTTCAAAAAATATGTCGTACCGGTATCGGGTACTTACGGGCATATGGTACCTCGTATGGTACTTCTGCACACGCACTAGGTACTCGAAACACATATCCAAATTTTTTTTGTTAATTTTTTGCGTACCCAGACGTACCTAGTATATACCCAGGCCGTATCATACCTCAGTTGAAACAATATTTTCTTCTACTACAGAGACAAAACTCCTTTCACTAGATGTCTTTTTTATTTTTAGTTTTATGCTTTGTACGATTTTAAAATTAAACTATGGTTTGTAAGTTATTTAATATATTAACAATTAATTTTGATTTATACTTTTACTTTTGGCATTAAATGTTAATTATAGGTTGGATCTTAACAAATTAAACATTTAATTAATTTTTACATTACTCTAAATTAAAAGTAAATATTTTTTTTACAAGCGTACCAAGTCATACCCGTACCCTATTTTTTTTGAATTTTACCGTATCATACAAGTATCAGTACTTGTACCCGTACCCATACTTCATAAATTATGATTAATTTTCTTATTTAATTATAATATTATTTTAATTATAATTTATGAATTCTTTAATTATGTCTTATTTAAATTTAAAAAATAACTATTCCAGTGACAATGAGGTCTCAATTTCTGGTTTTGTTGCGCTATAAACTAGTCTCTCCCTTCGTTCCTTTTTTTAATTTTTTGTGGTTTCACTATTTTTTGAGTTGAGAGTTTGTAGTTATACTGTGATAGATTTGACAATATGGGGTAAGAGTATAATCAATGACTATCATAGAAAAATTAGGCTTACTTTGTTTCCTCTGTTTTCCCCTGTCTTTTGTGTTGAGTTTTTTTTTTTTTCTTTTATTTCTGTTTTCCCCTGTTTTTTTACTGCACAATCTGAAATTCCTTTCACTTTTCAATGACAGAGAAATTTAAAACTCTAACCTACCTATTATGGAGAAAAGTAAGAAAGGGATAGTAGAAGATTTTGAAGTTCAGAATTTTCTTATTCGAATGGGTATTGTATATGCAATATGAACAAAAACATGAGTATTTCATCATATATAACTCATCAAAAACAACTAAGTCTCCAAAAAAAACAGCAAACCCTAGACTCAAACAATATCAACAATAAAAAAAAAGAACATACCGTAGGTCTCCACAGCATGAAGGTGTTGGCTAATAGTTGTGGTGGCAGCAGCAACAGCTCTATTGTGGGATCAAACAGTGGCTGATACAGACAATATCAGACTGGCGGGTTGAGGGAAATTGAGACCAGCAACGTGAGAGAGAAGAATGATATGCCAAAACCCCAAAACATATGTTTCTGTGGGAGTTTTTGGGTGGCCAAATTAAGCATGTTTTGATTTTATAGGAAGTTTTAATTTGTTTTTTTTAGAAACACGCACAGATTGTGTTGAGTTTTAAGAAGTCTTAAATTATTTTTTTGGAAACAAAATATGACTATTTTAATGGAGGTAGAGTGGCTCCAGTCCAGAATCTGGACTGGACCGTATTGTTTGGACCTTTTGGGGGCAACCACTGATCCCATTTCGATAATCAGAACCCTTTATTACCACGGATTGCTCTATCTTTTTGTGTTAATGAAATACACAAAATACGCAACAAAATTAATGGTTTGGATTCGCAATAGAACCGTGATGGGCCTCATAAGCCCAAACAGTGCCCTCAAATCCAAATTATGGGGGGTCGAGGTAATCTACCTTTTTAAATTTGATGAGGTCAAATAATTATGCAAATTTATTAATATTTTTTTATTTTCTATTTTCCACAGACTATTTTTTTTTACAAATTTTTTTATTGAAATTTCACTTTTACAAAATATCATTTTTCTCTCAAACTATAACTCAAAAAATAATCCAACCATTGTTCTCTTAATAATATCTACATTATATCTAAACTATTCGATTTTGCATCAATATTACTCCACCATCAATTATAGCCTATAATAAAATAAAAGTTGCTCATGTGGCACCCAAAATATCAATTAGTTCTCTGAATAAAATGAAGTTTGGAGGTCTAATTGATATTTTATAGATAGTTTGGACGATAAAATGAAATTTCAAATTTCATTGCCATGCCAGCAACTTTCGTTGGATTACAAACAGAAGCTAACAGCAAGGGTAAAATTAATCCAAAATCAAATAAACTAAGTGTAAAATTAATATTACTAAAATAATAGAGGTTAACTTAATTTTCAGTGATAGTATGAGAGGCAAAATAATATTTCTTTTTTTACCTTTATTAAAATTATTAAATCTTCATATTAAATTATGTTAGCATATTTTCTAATAATAAATATTAATTATTGTGATATTAATTAAATCAACAATTTCTTCACAGATTAAGGCATGGTTTACATTTTGTAAAATAGTAAATTACACCTTCACCTTACTTACCTATGAATACTTTCTCACTTTGGTCTTCAAACTATTATATTCTTTTCACTTTGGTCCAAATTGTAAGAGAAGTTATACTTTTGTGACGGAAAATGCGGCATGGGTCAAGTTCACCTACATTTGTATGAAAATGACCAAACTATTATATTCTTTTCACTTTGGTCCAAATTGTAACAAATGTCATACTTTTGTGACGAAAAATGCGGGATGGGTCAAGTTGACCATCATTTGTACGAAAACCTCCGATATAGACCACCTCAACATGAAATCCTCCATCGTAGAACACTTCTATTTACCGTTTGCCATGACCTATCTATTTTGAAGTGGGAAAACAAAGTTTTCTAAGTGATCAAAGTAGGAAAGTTATTTTTTAAATTCTACAGTTATCTTCAGAAGTTAGCAAATCAGACCAAAAAATAAGAAAGACAAATAATATAGGGACTAAGGTGGGTACAATGACAAACAATATATATCTAAGAATAAAAGGAGTGTTGGTAAAAAGGTAGTGACTGACTACGAAATAATAGGCAAGGACTAATACTGGTATTTGCTACAGTTATAAATGTGTCAAAGTCATTTATATCCGACATCATCATTTGGACATAATGACAACATGACAGTAGTAGTGGCAGCAATGCTATTATAATAGCCTAAGTCGATGATGACGGTTGTGTTTCAGTAGATCAAAGGGCATGATTAATTGAAGTTGGTAATAATAACATTGTTGTCTAATTCACTAATAATGACAAGGAAAGAAAGAGTGAGAGTCGACGAGATAATCATAGAAACAACATTTCAGGTAACATTAACATTGAAGATAATGACAGAGAGAGAGAGAAACATAGTTAGAGTGCCATCACTACAAAAACATACACCTTTGGCAACCAAAATTGGTGACTAACCTTTTTTTTAGTCGCCAAGAGTAAAATATTTAGTTACTAATTTTTTTTAGTCGGGGTATATTCATTATTGGCGACTAAAAAAAAATTTAGTCGCTAAAAATACCAGAATTGGCGACAAAAAAAAAATTAGTCGTTATATATTAACTTTTGGCTACTAAAATATTTAACTATTCGAATATTGACTAAATTGATATTAATGATTAGGCTTTTACCAATTGATTGGGAACTATGAATAAGTTGGGAATTAATTGGTTTAGTGTGGCTTATGAAAACTAATTGATTATTGAATCAATTAGGTTTATTATATCAAGGATCCCTACAATCAATTGTACAATCAATTGTGATATTTGAATCTCCCTTATATTCTAATGAATTGTACAATCAATTGTGATAGTTCACAACTCTGGCCACTAATCGATTGTATAATCAATTATGGTCTTTCAATCCAAACAATTTTGCAATCAATTATGATTTTCCATGCACTCCAATATGCTATACCAATTGATTACACAATTAATTGTGTTTGAAATTTTAAAAGTTATGATGTTTTGTTAATGTTGTTATGATTTTCGGGACAAAATTACAATCAACAAGCTATGTTATGATTCATTGATAAAAGTTATGATAGTTTGTTAATGTCGTTATGATTGTAGGAAAAAAAAGTTATACTTAATGTGTTATGGTTATGATTCATCAGTAAAAGTTATGATTTGTACCACAAAAAGTTATGATTTGTCATGGTGAATCATAATAAAAAATGTTACGATTCAAATGTTATGATAATTAATTAGAAATAACTATATTTGTTATGAGTTGTCATTATATTGTTATGATTTATAGTGTCTTTGTTATGATACTTTGGTGAATATTATGACATTGTTATGATTCATTGTAGTATTGTTATGATATTTGAAAAATGTTATGATTCTTTGCACCAAGCTCCAAATAGTATTTACTCCACCACGGGAACCTCTAGGAGTATTGCCGACCAGTTATTGGTGTTGCCAACCACCTGCCGACCACCTACCATTGCTGCAAACCAGAAAAGGTGGTCAGCCAGCTAGTTTTTCTGGTCTACCGACCAGTTTTGCTGCCACACTTCCAGTTTGTTGCAACAGAGAATAAGAAGGGGCATGGCAATGTATTTGCAAGATATGTGTGCACAACCACCCTCCCTATCATTTCATGATCTCAAGGGAGTGTAGTGCTCGACCCTCGGGCCATCAATCACGTATCTCAATGCATGATGGCCAAGAGGCCAGGATTGCACGAATCAATGTGAAATGAATGCACACATAAACACATAAAGCCTTGAACTCTATCATGCTTGATCAAGAGTGTCGACGACCGAGAATTGAGGCACGTTTCATCACTTCAAGTATGAAATGTCCCTCATTTCTCGTGCTTGGATTAACACTTAATCCAAACAAAATGCAAAGCAACAATAAGCATGCAAACATGCAATGCAACTCAAACATACTAAACACATTGTAAGGCATGCATACTCAATGCAATGCAACATGAGAAACTTATCAATGCTAATGGCATGCATACACAATGCAAGGCAACATAAGCATTTCAACACAAAGAAAACAACAATGCAAGCATAATGAAATGCAACATGAGTATGCATCAACAATGCAAACAACAAGCATGCAAAACACAATGCAACTTAAGCATGCAAACATGATGCAATGTAACAACATTTGAAAAACATGCTCAATGGACTTAAACTAAAAAATGGACAGACCTCAATCATGCCCAAATCAGTAGCCATAATGCTAAAATGATGGCATGAAATGCAAAACAACGCATGCACATGCATTAGCCCATCAACTAGGCCTAAGAGCACAACTCTCAAGAGCGCTCAAGAAGTGATAAACATGGGAGTGTAACAACACTATAAGCTCTGAAATAAGGTATGAAATGATGCCAAATCATTCAAACAACACAAGCAAAACATGCAAGGGTCCTTAAGCATTAAAGCTAGCAAAGAGGACTATACAAAGGGACACGCAACACATGGCACAAATGCATGAACCAACCATGGACAGAGCTTAATTAGGTCTAAACAAAGACCAAAACATGCTAAGATGGGGGCTCAAAGGTCTAAGTATGCATGCATGCACACTTGGCTACAAACAAGGCAACAATGCACAACCCCTAGAGGCACTCAAAGGGTGAAAGAAGTAGGAACATGTCAATTCTATATGCTCTGAAATGTCATGTTAAATGATGCCAAATCATGCACATGTCACAAATGAAGCATGCTATGGTACTCAAAGCTAGAAGCTAGCAAGGCCAATTGCACTACAACTATGCAATACATGAAGCATATGAAAAATACAACCCAAAAAAGTCCTAGAGCATGTCAAAATGATGTTAAAACATGTATGGAAGGAAGCCAAAATAAGCTAGCATGGTGAGCATGAAGCATGAAATATGCAAGGCCAATATGGAGGATTACACTACACCTATCAAGACCAAGCATGAGATGGCTTCGCCAACAAAAATCAGAGTTATATCATGGAAAAATAATCCCAAAAACACACTGAAATGATAGCTCGCAAGCTTAGGCATGAAGGCATACACAATGGCTCATGTTTAGGGCATAAAGGACCAACCCTTCAAAGCATTGAAAGAGTGACAAATGTGAGTGCATGAACATGAAACATGCACTAAAATCACATTTCAAATGATGCCAAACCATGAAAATAGTCTAAGTAATGCATGCTAATAGACTCAATACACAAAGCTAGTGAGCAAGATTGAACCATGACTATACAAAGCAATGCATGCATGACCAAAACAACAAAAATAATAGCTTAAGCATGCTAAAACATGGACAAAAGCTTCTTAGAGTTGAGCCTAAAGCATGATAGAATGATGATCAAAAGCATGATACACATTAGGCTAGTAAATGGAAATGCACTACAAGTGCATGGAGCATGTATGGGGCTATCAAACCAAACTTTAACAGAGGTATATCATGGCAAAACAACACCAAGAACATGCTGAGATAGAGCCAAAACATGCAAGAAAGACATGCTACTTCATAAGACATACGAAGCTAGTTTGTAAAATTTACACTACAAGTGCATAAAGCATACAAGGGATGACAAAACCAAGTCAAAACAGTGGTATGCCATGTCAAAATTACTCCAAATACAAGTCGAGAATAAGCCAACACAAGCTTAACAAACATGCTCAAACATGAGGCATACAAAGCAAGCAACCAAGAAACAAGGAAATGGGATGACCCCCTCTTATGTGGGACCTCAAAACACAAGTTTTACCATTGAAAATCCACTGGATTTCTGTGGTTAAAAGGCCAAGAGAAAATGATCTCAAGGGCCTAAAGTGATGGTGCAAAACAAAGCCAAACAAGGCCTAAGAGGGGGTAGACTACCCCCAACACCAACAAGGCCTTAAGCAAACATCACAAGCATGTAAAATCAGAGCTTTTTGTATTTTAAAGTTCGCCCAAAATAAGCATGCAAATAGGTCCAAAAGCTTAATCAAAATAAAGCTTTAAAGGGCTAGTTGACTCACCCTTGAAGAACAACTTCAAAGCTACAACTCCAGCAGCTTTTCTAAGCTCAAACCAGTCCAAAAACTCCAAAACCAACCTCAAGGTACCTCAGCAACAAAAGGGTGGTGTTTCACTATGTGTTTGTGTGCAAAAGTGTGAAGAATAGTCACTTTAAGGCACAAAACAAGAGAGAAATGGAGGATTATAGATATAAATGATATGTATAGCTCAAGCACAAAATTCTGAACCTAAGGCATGAGAGAGGAGGCTCCCTTATATAGAAAAAACAAAGTTCAAGCTTGTTGAGGAAGTTTGGAGCTCCAATAGAGGATGGTTTCTGTGCCCAATAGCTGGCACAACTGGCAAGAAAATATCTTCAGAAAGCTGAAGGAAAGCTGCGGGCCAGTTGAAGTGGTTGGCCAGTTACTTTTACTAGTCGGCCAGCTACTTTTTCTGGTCTGCTGGAAGAGAAAGTGGTCGGCCAGTGGTTGGCAAGGCCAAAAAGTGGCTGCCAAGTGTCCAAAGTGAAGCCCCAGAAGTTAGCTTTCCAATGGTGCCAGCCTTGCATTAAAATTCCAACTGTGCAAACAGTTATGCCTGTTTTGGTGAAGCTGCGCAATTTCGATCCAACCGGATTGATGCCCTACTTCAACCAACCATATCTCCCCCATCCAGACTTGGCTTTAGGAGATTCTTGAGTGAAAAATGAAGCCCCAGAAGTAAGCTTTCCAATGATGGTGGCCTCATGGCTGAAATCCAAGTATTCAAAATGATAGGCCTGATTTAGCGAGGATTGCTCGATTAAAAAAACTAGCTAGCCGACCAGAAAACTGGCTGGCGATAAAGAAAAGTGGTTTTCAGGGAAAGAAACTGGTCTTCCACCCTTATTCCACCGTCCCAGCAAGTCAAACAAGGTTTGTGCCAAAAACAAACCAAAAAGGATGCAAGGCGAAAGTCCGCGAGTCAAGGCGCGCAGCCGGGAGACTCGAAAACTAGTCTACGGGCACCAAAAGCGGTCTACGAGAGAAAAGTGGTCTCCCAGACCTCAGTGTTCCTCTAGACCAAGGCAGCAAGGCATGGTCCGAAAACCAGGCCAAAAGAAGAACGTTAAGCGGTCCTGAGACAAGACACGCGACCGAAGACTTCGGAAACTGGAAACTAGTCTCCAAAAGGGAAAAGTGGTCTACGACCACAAAAAGTGGTCTCCCAGACCTCTCTCTCCCTCCAGGAAGAGTCAACAAGGCTCGGTTCACAAACCGAGCCAAAACACATAGAGTTTAGAGGCCCGGAGGCAAGGCACTCAGTTGAAAACTCCAGAAACTCGAAACGAGCACAAACATGCACTATCACCGAGCGCTCAATCGATAACGTCGGAGTCTTAAGGTCGGTCAAAAATGGGGTGTCTACACCCCAACCCATGATTAATGTTAATCCATGCTTAATTATGCCTAATAAGTAATTAAAGAGAATTTTTCATTATATGTTGCCTTATGTGTGTTTGTATCTGTTTAACATAGAAAGATCTGTTCATGTTTTCGTTTCGGTTTGCGAATTGAAGGCCTTATCGACATCCAATTCGAAAATATTGACTTGATTTTTGTGTTAATTAGAATTTTTAGAATTTTATGATAGGTTTAATTAAAATTCGGTTCGAAATGATTAAATTAGATTAATTTAATGGCTCATTTGATTAGTCTTAATTAACTATCATTAGGCAAGCCTATATAAGGCTCCTTAAGTGCTCCCACTCATTCTTTTCTTCCACTCCAACACATCTCGAGCTCACACGCACACACACAAACGTGTAGAGAGAGAGTGAGAGACCAAGGAGAAGTCTTCAACAAGGAATTTGCTAGAGAATTAAGGAGAATTGAAGAAATTGAACAAGAACTCACTAGAATTAAAGGAGTTGAGAGCCTAAGGTAAGAAATCAAGTCTTTAGTTGTGTAATTAGGGTACTTATCATATGTATTCAAAGGAATTAAGTGAGTTGAAGTAAGAATTAAACTTAATGAAGTAAAAGAGAAGAGTACATACTTTCATATGCATCACATTGCATTTAGAGCATGTTGTTTAAGAATTTTCCCCATGCATGTCCATAGTTTGGTCGGAGTCTAAGAATTCACCATGTTTTTTAGTAGAATATCTTATTTGATCATGTTTTGGAAGTTATGAGCTCAAATAAACACATGCATGACATGTTCACATCACGTTCTTACATTTCAAGTTGTATTTTGCACAATTGACATGCTTTTGGGCCTTGATTTCATGAAATGATCTTCAATTCTTTGTGTTTTCCAAGGTTGGACATGTTTTCTCAAGTTTTGGGACCCAAAGGTTGAGTCTAATGGCTTTGAATTTGAGTTTTGAGCTTGGGAACAAATCTGGAAATTTCAGAATTCTACTCTTACGCTCGAGCGAAGGAATCCACGCTCGAGCGTCTACTCTGAGTGCGTGCATTTCCGCTCGAGCGACCAAAAGTCCGCTTGAGCGTGAAATGCATACTCTTAAAAGTTCTTATGTTTTGCAGACTGCTCGAGCGACAAAAGTTGCGCTCGAGCGAGGGCATGTCTCTCATGCTCGAGTGAGCGTCGAGCGAGTATCGAGCGGAAAAATCAAGCAACCAATACTTTTGAAAAAGTTTGCAGGTCACTCAAGCGACAGATCATGCGCTCAAGCGACCACTCACGTTTTGCATGTCCGCTCGAGCGTAGGAAGTTACGTTCGAGCGAGGACCCTGTTTTTCAGCAATTTTTGTTAAAATGTATTTTTGCATCCTCATTGCATCCTAGGCATTCTTAGGCTAAATTAAGACATCATAATAGGGATAAAGAAGTAGAAACACACCGAAACAAGAAAGAACCAAGTTAATGATTCTGGGTGTGTAATTCAATACATATTTGTTCTGTATTTGTGTAGGTCACGTGCCACAAGATATCTGAATTGCCTACTCTGTCCGTGTACTTGGAGTTATCTGTTAGCTGTGAATAATAACTTAGTAAAGCTATGTTCAGGTTAAATTATTTTCTGTGTATGGAATAAGATCTGTTCTGTGAAATGCTATGTTTTATACTATGAATGATTGTCCAACTCTGACAAATGTTTGTGGTATTTATGCTATGATTCAAGTGTGCTATCTGTACCCAGACCATAGGTTTCTTATGGAACTGATAAGTTATCTGTACCCAGCTAGAGGTTTCTTATGGAATTGACAAGTTATTCATCCCCAGTCCGGAGGTTCCTTTATAGAATTGACAAGTTATTCATACCCAGCCGGAGGTTCCTTTATGGAACTGACAAGTATGATCTAAGATGCTTTGTAAATGATCTGTTAGCACTAACGGATAAGCCATGTAAAATTAAGCATGAACTCTGGTTTCTGTATATGCTCAGAACAAGAATTTAATGTGAATCTGTTTTGATATGAATCTCTAATTTCTGAATTGATTATGGGACATCATTCATTTAACCCTTTACTCTGTTATTATTCACTGGGTTCTCGCTCACTATTTATATTATGTATGTAGGTGATCAGGCACGTGACCAAGCTCAGAGTTGATGACCTAGTGTCTCAGTATTTGTCAGCCAACCTTTGTGCCTCCCGAGGAGGTTTTGGATTAAGTCAAGTCTAATGGCTGTGTTATTATGAATGTATGAGACTTTGTTTCTTTTGCTCCACAAACAAGCTTTTTTTTGTTTTTATGTACATGAAGTGACGTGTAAATACTGTATCTTTTGACGTCACTCGTAAGTTTATGAAAGTTTAAGATTATCTGTCCTATATATGTATATTTTATGTATTTGCTTCCACAGCCCCTAATTATATATTATTATGTTAAGAGCCCTTTGGTAATCCAAGGATTACTGGCCAATTACGACGCTAAACTCATAGGGGCAAGTTTGGGTCATGACAGTTCACCTCACCATTTCCTCTTAATTATCCCTTCAAACACAAAGCCTACTACTGCAAACAAGACTTTTTCGGCGGACTTATGCCCTCCACACTTGAAGCAAATCTCTCTTTGAATCTTAAAAATATGCAAGGGATTGCTGCTTGCATTGTAACAATAAGTGGTGTTTTGGCTACAAAGGACATGAGCAGAATAGATGAATGGAAAATGCGTTATCGCAATCTTGATGCTGAATTAAAGGGCAATGACAACCTAGATAGTATGAAAAAAGCAATCTCTCTCAGTTCCAACGATCTGCCTTACTATCTGAAGATCTGACCTAAAATAAAAAAATAAAAAAAAAATTGGAATATGAAATATGATCTAGCTTTGGAGTATGAAATGAGACCTAATTTATTAATATGATGGAGTTTTGTATATGAAATGTCATGTAGTTTTGGAATATAAAATAGGGCCTAATTTATTAATATGATAAATGTTATGAGAAAAAATTGTAAATGAAATTTGTTTGTATAACATTTTTTAACTTTATTATTTTATTTAGCATTTTCTCCATCCTAAATATTTGTTCATATTATCGGCCTATTTGGTGCAGCTTATCATAATTTGAAAGTTGAAAATCAAAAATAAAATTCAAAAATATGTAATTTTTTTAGCTTTAGATAATTATTATTTTTTTAAGCATATTTAAATTGTTCTTATCTAATAAGCTGTAAGTATAAATTACATCAAACAGTCTGATATAAACTCTTGAAAAATTTATTTAACTTTTTTCTAGTAATAGTAATTACTGTCATAACGTGGTGGTTTGTGATAGTGATGACAACATATGTGTAGTGGTTCAAATACTAAATTCAAACAGTAACATTATATTATTTAAGTTAACATAGTGATATTTTATTGTGTTAAATAGTGAAATTTGTCTCTCTCTCTCTCTCTCTTTTCCTTTTTAGAATTTCATAGCGAACATGTAACAAGTAGATCTAAAAATACTAATTATATCAAAAAGTTCATATAAAGTCCATATATACATCAAATGTTATGAGATATTAAAGTTGAAAATCAAAATTTGACATTTTCGTGAAGGAATTATAAACTGAGTGTGCATTGCACAGTATTAGGGATGACACCACGTATCTGTAACACGTCCGTGGGGGACCCTCGTGCTACAGTTCGGACTCGATTTGTGTCACAGTCCTTAATCTGAACCAAAGAGTCCAAATCTGGCAAATCGTTTTGAGAAATAGATTTTTTGAAAAAGAAGTGCCAAACATGAATTGCTTTGCCAGATACAGAGTCGCCACGTAAATATTTTTTTATGGGGGAATTTATGAAACCCTGACTCGGTGCCAAAGGCCACGTGTCCGTCATCACCAAAGTTGCCTCGGCTCGGGAGCTTGGGTATGATTAGGGAAGGTCAGCTATGAGCACCCCCTCTTGCCCGATCCGAAGATCGGCCTCTACTAATCATGATATCCAATTTTGAAAACGTTATGTGTTCTTATCTCGATTATTAGCCTAGAATTACTATGTTATGCGCACAACACAAAAGTATAGACTAGATTGCCTAATTTGGGAATAAGCATTGCATATCCATTTTGTTTTGGAAAAATGTTTTGGAATTTGCTACTCGCAAGTAGGCTAAAACACGGATTTCAATGAGCTATCCCAACTCAGACAATCCAACCTTCATCCACAGGCATTCAAGCAGTTATATCACATAAACAGCTAGCCTTATGGTAATCATGCTATCATGGCAACACTCACACGCATGCAAGGATGCTAAAGCATAAATACTTACATTGTACTCCGTGCCAAAACAAAGAATTCTTTAGCAATAAATGCATGATCCAAGTCCATGTTTAAATGTCCAATGCAACGCATACGGAATGTCACTAGAGTAGGCTCGGCTAGTCTATGAATGACATGTGAAAATGCACAAGTAGCATGTATTCAAGTTAGATTTGAAATGCTAATGCAGTTAGCATGATGCGCCGAGCCCCGTGCATGCAAGACAAATGTGTGGATGCACGCATTCATAACATAAGGTATGCTAAATTAAATATGTCCTAATACTAACCATCAAAAGTAGGTAAGTAAAAGGGAGAAAGAAGTGGGGATTGGAAAACATGCACACACTCACCCACACTTATTACAGATTCACCCTCGCTCGGAGGGACCGAAAGAATAATACAATTCGAATAATGAATTAACTATCCTAGCTAATTAATTATTACAGGCCAACTAAATTAATTAAACAAATTAATTAATTTAAGAAAGCAAGAAAAAAAAGGTAACGTCAACGCTAGTGGTTTCTGAATTATTCATATCTTCTGTTCTCTGAGATTTTATGTTCTCCTAATATCCATTCTTATTGCAAGTGTCAATTCCTTACTCTGTGTTTGTTTCAGGCGGAATGTGAAAGCTACACATCTTCAAGCGTCTGCATAACTTTTTGCGTTCCCGGTAAGGATATTGAAACAAGCCATGTGTGCTTGCTTGAGATTTATTAACTTCCGGAAGGAACTTATTGTTCATTGACGTTTCGGTAGGGTTTTGGTTAACCGATATTGCCTTTTCGGATTAATATCTAAGTTGTCGTTTTTTCACCGTTTCAATTTGCATTTCTATTTGGTGCTATGCTTGACAGGATGTTAGGGAACAAGTGGAGAAACATCAAATTATGTCAGTTAGTGATATAGCATGCTGTTCACAGTTAAAATATTTCACGAAATTGACTACAATGTGTGAAATTTTCGCCGAGAGTATAAATGTGTTGGATGCTCTATACATTTGAGGGGAACGAGAAGGGAAAAGCATATCAAAAACTATGAGCCAAGTTTTTTGCCGCAAGTGTTGGAGTTTTCTATGCCAATACTGAACAGGATACTATATCGAAGATAGCGGCATAGCTCATGTCGTCATTTCAATGTATGAGCATTGTACTCCTACAGGGGTCTAGAGTGCGAGCGAAAATACTTCTGAACATAATTAGGTTGCCAATGTAACAGTCAAGAGTGTGATTATTTTGTTGTTTTCCACCTCTCATTCATCCAGGGGTGATTGGGGCAGGAGAAGAACACGGTAATGTGTGCGATGGAGAGGAGGTATGGAGTGCCGGGGTCAGAGGAACGGAGCTTAGAGTCACCGGTAGCTGATTCCGCGGAGCAGCTTGAAGCCGAACTAACAGGGCGGTATAGAGGGATTTTAGAACATTCATTACCTCTGAGGAAGGGGTTAGCAATATCGAATTTCCAAATTAACCTTGGGTTTTAACTTGTGATCAAGGATGCTGTCGCAGAGACGGTATATATACGGCTAATTAGGATAACAGTGGCGCTTGACCCAGATGCTCTGCGATGATCATGTCTGAAGCACAGATACTGAAACCAGGGTCAACGAAATAGATAAACCATCGCTGTACAAACACTGAACGGCTTTTTATAACAATTTTCTATCTTCTCAATGTGGAGCAATATAGGAGTGTTACCAGTTTGTAGACGTATACTAAGATATGGGATATGAATCTCATTGGGTCCAGGATTTTAAAAGTTTATAATAACGCTAGTGCCACTAGGTATTATGTTGAAATGTGAATACGATGGAGGCTGTTAAGGAAAAGAAATGGGAAGTATAGTGAGAGAGATCTCTTATATACTAGACGGTTAATCCAGACGACCGAAATCAAGAGCCTCCACTCCCTCCTCCAAAATATGTAGACAGAAGAATTCAAATGAAGAAATCACAATAGAAACATGTATAAGGTAAAAGAGAGTCTAAGCAGGCTGTATACTGGAGACGAAGATGGTCTCAAGAACAATACTCCTAATAAAAATGGAGACTAAAAGTGAGGAGACTTGGACCTAGGGCGCTACCAAAAAAAGGTCAAGTATGATGTTAGGTTACTACTAGTTTGCCCTAAAGAGCTTATATGTATTTTCGAGATAGTGATCTTAACAATGGATAACTCAAGATCTAGCAATTATATCTAAGCATTCAATCGTTTAATAGTTCATGGCCTTAGTTTTGGCACAGCAGAGTTAGTAATCTTAACTTTTATATCACCATGGAAAGGCTTGTAAAATTTTTTTAAATCACTTTTCAATAAAAGCCATTCAACGTAGTGTTGGGTCAGATTGAGAACCCTACGAAAAAAAAAAGGTTGTGTTTGATAGGAGTTTTTTGAAACATCTAATTCACATTTCTCACATCTAATCAGTATGTTTTGGTTTACTGTTTTCAAAATCATGATTCCAAATCAATTAAAGGATACATCTGAACATGTCTGTGGTAAAGCAGATAGTTTTGGAAATTTTTGGTCTAGTCCCGGTCGTTCGATGTCCGCGTTGACCGGAACAACACTTTTTTTTTTGTTTTTTCAAATTGCAGCCACCTAATGGTTATTAGTTTAGGGACAAAAGACAAAGGAAAAGGTTTATATTATTTTCGGTGTGCGGTTATGAATTTTTATAGAGATATAAGAAATTACTTTTTTCAGACGAAAATTTAGCAACCCTATGTTTTTCTTTGACAACTTGACATTCTTAAAATATGGTTTGGTATAGTCGGTTTGGAATAGAATTTTCAATAGAAAAAAGTTTTGAGTGTGTGTTTAGTTATGATGTTATAAGTTTCTCAGAATTTTGAAATTTTTGCAAAATTCTATAACCAACAGATTTTCTGCATTTCAATATGTTAGATCAAAAATCTCAAAACTCATACAAGAAACTCTTTATCTTTTCAAGATCATAATTCCCAGAAACGATCACAAACCAAAATACAACTCTTATTCTTCAATCATAATTCAAAGCTCTACCAAACGTTCCAAAGTGTTCGCATAAAGATGCTTGAAGTCATTTGTGCTTTTAGGTATGTCATTGCAGATATTTTAGTTCAATAGTAGGATGATTATGGGTTAACTCAGTTCTAGATATATTACTTGCACTTTCAACATCTATATCATTATATCACTTATACAATGGTGTATTTATGTGATACGCGCTACTTTCTGACTCAGCAGAATTGTAAATGATGATAATACATTTTTGGAAACATGCCAATACTGGCAACTCCCCACCTTCCTTTATTGTTTTCTTCAGTAATGGGTTCATGCTTACGAATTTTCTCATATTGGTTATAGAAAGTAAACTTTCTCATTGATGTAGCTTTATAAATGTCTGACCTGTTTATTTACTGTTCTCGTTTACTGTCTCATTTCTCTAAGATGGCATGAGAAATTTTAAGGCATCATGGCTTGGAGGCACAGACATTGGCTATGCGAACAAAAGATCAATTGCGACGGCACTCCTTTGCAATTTTTTATCAACTAGAAGAAGCAACAGTACGAATGCAAGTAGCATCTCTTGAACTTGTGAACCCTTTCTAGGCTTCGTTTTTTAATCTTTTTTTTTTTTTTTTTTTGGCATTGGGGAGATTGGTGGTATATCTTGATGCCATCTTCTGATCTAGTTTTGAATTCTTCGTTTCGATGTTTCACTAACTCTATTCCTAAAGGAATTAAAATGCAAATCTACACAATCAAAGACTTGGGTGGCTATATAGAAATTTTTTATAAAATTATATATATATATATTTTGCAACTTATTGTAAGTGGTCACTTAAATAATTTTTTCTCCTTTTGTTTTCTGTTTGCAAAATCAAAGAAGTTGAGTTATCAATTGGACTAAAGATACAAATGCTCTAAACCTTTTTGTTCCAATAATGATGATTGGAGTTGTCATAATGATTGTCTTAACTGAACCGATTTGGACCTTTAAACTTATCTAACTACATCTTAATTTATGTTCTCTAGTAACACATTGTTCACTGGTAAAATGAGGATATTGAATTACACAAGGTTAAATGAATTTTGAATAATTATTTCTGACAATCATCCTAAAACTGTAAGTCAACCAATCTATGGTCCTAGACTAATGGAGGGGCAATGTGTAATGGCGACAATTAACCGCCCAGGAGGGGATAGTATTTCTATGAATGGTTAGGAGCGTACTAATGTAATGGGAAAAAACCTTAGGTGGTGTAATGTAATTACCTTCTTATTAAATGCAGATTTCAGTTCTAAGTCACTTTGACCCTCATAAACATGTCTTTTCCTGATGGCTTTTTCGTTATGTGGTGAGGTCCAGCAAAATGCTGCAAAAATTGTTTAGGTCTCGCTTAGACAATCACTGTGCCACGCCAACCAACTATCTTGCGCATTAAAGAATGATGTGTTTTCATGCAAACTGTGATTCGGTGCTGACTGGCTGTCATGAAAATCGAGCAATCAATAACATTTCTGTACAAGAGGGTTCAGAGAAGTTGTACATTTGGGTATTGTCGACTATTGTGAAGATCTAGGAGTAATATGTTTCTGTTTCTATAATAATTCAAATTGAAAGATTTGAATAAGTTCTGTTAGCGGAGTTTACGTCTATTAGTTGTTACTATTTTTTGCATAATCTATTTTGTTTGACATCCTCCTATTTTTATGTATCTGGTAGATATAGGAGACTTCTCTACCAGAATACTTTGGATATACATATCTCCTGTAACTTTTATTAACAAACTTAAGACAAGATGAGTTTTTTTTTAAAAAAAAACTTTCATGGTATCAGAGAGCTTCAGCTCTTTATCATTTTAAGCTCCTAGTGGCAGAACGATTGGCTATGACCTGCGGACGGCAAGCAAGAACTTCATCTCCTCAGACAATGGTGATACAGAAGATGTGCAGTGTCTGAAAATACTACTGTAGCAAAACGTGAGTATAGACGTGAATTCAAACTGTTCGACATTCTTCCTTTCAACTTGCCATTCAGCAAATCTGGGAATGGAAGACAAATTACCTATGAGTGGGCCCAGTTTGTGAAGCTAAGCCAATAGATGGCAGGAGGCAAGCTTAGTCATTTAAATGGAGAAGTGAGCAAACCAAGTCAGCAAGATGAACCCTAATTTGAAAACATGGAGATCACGAGAATTCGTCTGGTGATTGCTTTAGCTATATCTACTCAATGAGCCAGCTATTGGCAAAACCCACATCCTCATTTTTACACTGCCAAAGGACTGTTTGGGAAAGAGACGGACCATGTATTCAGATCTGGGAGAATTCGGCACAACATTTTTCGCATTTAAATAATCTAGAGTTGTGGCGATATAGAACAAGGAACGAT
>NW_021024687.1:4467820-4499992 GCF_004153795.1 Camellia sinensis
GGATCATGATAGAGGTAGAAGCCCCTTGGTGACTATGTGCATTGTATTACATGAAAATGAAAAATGCACAACTGTGTCTCTTGGGCTATCACGCATTGAATGCGCGCTTGATGGTCCGAGAAACCAAGGACCATGTCCCTTTGAGTCATAAACATGATAAGGGATATGGTCGGTGCATACATTGCTTTGAAAATGCTATTGTCATGCTGTGGCCTTGCCCCTCCTGCTGTTCCAATTGAGGTTCTGCAGACATTCTGGCCGACCGCAGTGTTCAGTGCCGACCGACCCATAAATCTGTGGCCGATAGCTTCATCAACAGCCGATGATCACATCTTACTGCCGGTGGCCATTCTCCTCAGCCGGTGGTGTCTCCCAATGTATCAGGGAAGCAATTTCTGAGACTTTAGCAGTTTCAGAGGGGCAAGAGCGGAAACAGAGGCCAGCCTACGACATGTAGTGGACTTCCGAGCAAGACGAGCACTGTGTTGGCATTGGCCCTCTTCCGGATGTGGCCCGTGATAGTTGTAAAAACATGTGCCCTAGAGAGGAGGTTGTTGGTACATCAGAGTTTAACTCACAGGAAAGACTCTCTTGTTGAAAAGTAGGGTTTCCTCATCCCAAGAGAGGGGTAGAGTAAGGGTAGATAAGAGTGTGTGTAGAAGTAATCTTGTAACAAGCCCAAGTGGAAGATGTACGATAAAAACAGTGACAAGAGACCTAACACAAGTAAATGAATATATCTGTCTACATGAATATATACACATATATATATATATATATATAGAGAGAGAGAGAGAGAGTAAAAGAATGGGATGCATTTCACTGCTCTCATTTTGCTCACTCTTTTTGATTTGGTAGCAATAAATTACGGCAAAATACAGAAGCATGCACAGGCAGACCTACAACTCAGTTCTCCCCATGCAGCCCTTTCTTAAAATGTTATTGCATATTTGATGATTAGAAAGAGGAAGACAAAAGAGAAGAGAGAACAGTGTTTTAAAAAGACTTCCCAAACTCTTAGATGGATTTACTAAAGAAAAATGAATTGCACTTTATGGTCCCAATTTGGAAAAAATTTAAAGAAGAAAATAAAGAAAGTAGAAAGGAAATAATTGACAACTAGATGAGCAATAAAGTTGATAATAGATGAATCATAAGAATATAGCATTCAATTAGTTAACAAAGAACAGCAAGTTAATTCACTGGAGAACATTAGTACCTGGATCCAATTCAGAAGCATGTCCAAAAGAGTGGAATTGTTCAAGTGTTCCTGTAAAATATCAAGAACTGTAAGAGCTCAAAATGAATTTCGGAAATGGATTTTATTACATTAAAAACCAACAAGCAAAAAATATATATATAGTTTTATTACACAGCAACATTTCTTTAAATTAAGAGGCTAGGTTGGTCTTCCACTAATGGAAGTACATCCTCTAAGTACCTCCTTGATGGGTATACTCCTTAACCTACCAATTAGAAATTAAAAAATAAAATAAAATAAAAATAAAACAGCTATCCAAATTGAAGCATACCGCATTGACTCCTTGGATTCTGGAAATTTCCTCCAATATAAGCGTTTTGTTGATTAGAAGTGGCAGCTGCAGATTAAATAACAGGGCTGATGAACAAGTACAACAATTATCACTCCTATTTTTAGCAACTACAAAACCTAGTGCCAGAAAGATAATTTTCAGTGTACATCCAACATTGAAAAAAAAATCTGACTAGTACAAAATAAATTTGGAAAACCCAAAGTGAAAAGCATATTGCACTACATAATTTTCTAATTCAAAATGCCAAAACCCAATTATATATTCAGGTTCAATGTAATAGAAACTGCAATATCATGTTTTGAGGCATTCTGAAATATTAAGAGTGACAAGATTGCGAGCATACCTGCAAATGAACAAAGATGTTCCAAAGTAACGAAAGTGTGAGTTCCTTATCTCCACTAACAATGTCTTCTGCTACAATCATCGATCCATCTTCATCAAATAATGGCACACCAGCCTGTTTCAGATGTTGAAGGGCAACGCCACAATTCACGACATTCTTCTTACGGGTATCTGATGGAACCAACATTTTCTGTCCGTAACATTGAGCAACAAGGTCACCAGTTACAGTATATCCAGCTAAGAATAATTGATACCTATCGTTTTTTTTTTTTCCGGAAAATAGGCTAACCATGAGAATGGAAGCGTCATGTTGCAAGAGCTGAATGGCTCTACAAAGCCGCACCCCATCTTGAAGATCTTCAAACAATTCTTTCACCCTGAAGTCATACTCATTGAAAGGACTCTGGACCATAACAACATTGTTTTGGCAAATTACTCTTTTATGAAATCAAAAACTCTACAATGTGGATTCTCAATTAAGTTAATGCCTAATTTTCAATTTTTAAAAGAGCCATAGAGGCCAAAACCATGTAATCGAAAGTACAAAAAGAGATTTGAAATTCGCAACAACCAGAAGCACATACACATGCACGCAAGAAAATAAGAATTATATGCACAGTTTGAGCTGCTTAGAGCTTACCTGTAAGTAAGATACTTTGTACCCTACAATCACTAGATGAGCAAGAACATTACCTTCTCCATGCATCACATCCGATGATAAGAAATCTAACTTGAATCAAAACAGAAAAAAGTCAACCCACACTCCTAACAAAGAAAGAATGAAAACATACCAAACCAAAAATGATATGAAGAATAATATTTTTTTAATTACCATGGATCACTTGACAACTCGATTTAATGTTAGGTTGCAAAGTAAATAGCAGAGGAGAACCCCCATCCAATCCATCAATGCCATACTTGATAGGAAGACAGCTCTGAGATTTAGCTCTATCAAGTACAAGAACAAGCAACAAAAATCTCTTCAATATAACATTCCCCAATGCCTCAAAGTAACCTGGTCTATATAAACCCTCAACCAACTTGTTATAAGCATAAACTCTAGCTAGAAAAAAACTGCTTCTCAATAACCATCTTCAAGAATGCAATTTCCTTTTCAGAATTTATGTCCTCATCTGACAACAATGAATCACCACCAAAAATAATATATAACCCAATCCGGAGCCAAATTGGGTTATAACACATAAGGATTCTCGAGGCCTTCTCCTTCAACCCAACATCAGTTACAATAGGGCAGTGTGACTTCATTTTCAATCTTCCTTCATCTATATTCTGAATAGTAAAACAATAATATAATCAAATGCTTTGAACAAATTCTAACAGATATTTATATTAGAACATTCAAAAACCATTATTAGCAACGCCGTAGCTAATTTTAAGTCAAATCTGCAAGTAAGTACAAACTTGCAACTAAACTCTATCAATGATTCCAATAAAGAAAATAACAACTATTAGTAAGTTGATAATTAATGTCTAACAGCATCTCCAAGGCTTAACCAAATCTTGACCAAATCTTGACTTAGACTTAAATTTGAATAAAAAAGGCACTGAAATCCACTCCAGTCCTTTACTCCAACCTATACCAGATTGAGTTTTACTGAAATTTTGACTCCAATCAAGGGAGACCCATTTCCTTTACTCAAATTTCTATCCAATCAAAACTTGACATATAGATGCTTTTACCCAAATTCTCCTCCACTCGAACCCCTAGCATCCACTAAAAACTTACACTTGGCAATTTTACTCAAATTTGAGTTCATATCAAATGAAGTTTTTTACTCAAACTTCTACTCGATTTTAGTAGAAGTGTAGTAAGGGTTGGAGATAGCCTAACGCTAACAAACAAGACATCCAGAAATACAAAATCAGATTTAAAATAAAAAAATAATGATCACTACTCAAAAGTTGGCTGAAAGATGAGCAAAATCCAACTCTAGCATGAAATATTGCTCTAAAAATGCATTCTTCAGAACATTAATCAGCATAAACTAGATCCATACAAACTTAAACTACACCAACATATGCAAACATACATTTGAAACAATCATACAATGAGAAGAAAATTATAACGACAAATTCAAAAACAGACCTTTGTTACTTGAGTCATCACATTGAAAATTTCTTTACAACTACCCAAGCTCAAGTAAACCTTCATTCGCTCTTTCAAATCGTCAAAACTACAAACATCCCGCAACGAGGATTGCAAAGCCAAAAGCTTCGAATTCAAAAACACCGTACTCTCTTCTCTCGCCACGCCACGCCAACCCGAATCCCTCTGCCTCTTGGGGCACCGCCACGGAGTATCCACTCCAACCCCACCGCCTCGACTGCTCGCCCTCTTCCCATTCCCAGACACCAACTTCACATCCGATTCCTCAAACCCATATTGACCAGTCATTTTCGACAAATCGCAACCGCATGAAACTGGGTTCTGAAGCAAGAAATTGAGCCATACGGTTAGCGATTTTGCGAGCGAATTAAGAGATTTTTCTTTGTCGATTTGGGCCTTTCGTGCCGATTTACACTGTTCGAGCTCGAATGCTTTGAGTCTGCGGGAGACTTTGGATCGAGCCGAGGAAGAAGCCAGAGAAGGGCGGTGGCGACGGAGAATGGAAGAGGAGTGAGGGGTTTGTTTGGAGGCGGTGAAGAATTGGGGGTGTGGAGAGTGGAGATTAGGGTTTTGGGAAGGGTGTTTGGGGGTTTTGAAATTGGAGATGTCTCTGAGAAGTGATGATGAGGAAGAAGGAGGGTTTGGAGAGTGTTGTTGTTTGTCTGTGAGTGAGATCTCACTCTCTCTCCCTCTCTGTTTTTTGAAAATGTGTTTCCTGCGACGCTTTTGAGAGTGATCCGTAACAGGGGAGGGGAGTGGTTTTTTGAGGTGTCGTTTGGTTTTCGCTGTTTTAATTGATTTTTTGGTTTTTTTTTAACTTGAGACTTTTTTTTAGTTGTTTGGTATTTTTGTTTGGGTCATTCTATTTATACATCACTTTTTCTCTCAAGACAAATCATTAATTTATTTAGAGTGTTGCTATTAGCATCTATAAAAATTCTTTGGACCCTCATTTCTTTAGACCCCAACCGTAAACCCTAAATTTCAATAATATTTTTTTGGACACCCAACTTATTACCAAATCTACCCATATTCCTAATATTTTCACAATGAAATGCACACCCACCTGAATCCATTCCAACATTAACCTTAGCCTAAATCCATAGTAAATGCACGCAATTCACACCCCCAACCACACCCACTCTCTGCCTCCCTCTCTTCTCTCTCTCTCTTCTCCTCATCAGTGATGTCTCTTCTCTCTCTTTTCTCTCTCTCTCTCTCTCTCTCTCTCTCTCTCTCAAAACCCCTTTTATTCAGATGAGAAAGTAAAGATTTTTTTCTCTCTTCTCTATCTTTTCTCTCTCTCTTTCTCTCTCTCAAAACCCCTTCAAAACCTTAGCTTTTTCTCTCTCTTCTTTCTCAACGTTAACCACATCTAAAAAGTGGTTCTTGAAAACACAATGCATTTACTTGTGGGGTTGGTGTTATTCGTCAATTGGGATTTCGACGACGTGGGTCTTTGGAATTTGCCATTGATTGGGAAATTTAGATGAGAAAGTGAAGATTGATGCGAATTGTTAGAATAGAAAACAATGTATATATATGGAAAACTAATCTCCATAATATTTTCAGAATAGAAAACTAATCTCCATATTTTCACAATGAAATGCACACCCACTCAATTTGTTCACCACTGTGTAGCCGAAAAAATATATTTTGTTCAGAACTGTTTTGTCGAACAATAATAATCCTGTCAGCACTGTATGTCCGAACAAAATTTGTTCACCACTATGTAACTTGAATCCATTTCAATTCACAACTTAAAATAACATGAATTAAATCCATTCAAAATACATAACTTAAATCCATTCCAATTCACTCTCTTCCATTCTAAGTTAGTTTAACAAAGAAAATTACATAAATGACTATCTGTATTAATGTTCAGAACCTATGTATTGAACGAAAGGATTATGTTCAATACCGTATTACCGAACATAATTCTAACAGTCAGCAAACCAGTATCGAACAGTTCGAACGAAACAAAAACTTCCGAAAACGACCGAAAATGTTAATACAAGACAGATAAACAACTGAGAATGTTGTCCTCGTCCTCCATTGCTCTACACAGTGAAATAAGTGATGAAATATACGTTATACTTGAAGCAAAACTTTCAAGTTCAATAGCATTGATGATGGTGATGAATATGACACATTCAGGATTTAAGATGATTATGAAAAATAATAGATTTAGGGTTTATGTTAGTTGGTTATGAAAAGTAATAGATTTAGGGTTTACAAACAAGGAATACATATAGTTGGAGGTGGAGGTGGAGGTGGAGGTGGGGGTGGGGGTGGGTGTCCAATATTATAAAGTATTAGTTCTTATTGATAGGTGGGTGTTCCATTTAATAATGACTTTTAATGTAATTTTACTTTATGGTATAATTGTAATAAAAAAAATTATAAAATGGGGGATCCAAAGAATTTTGGCAGGTGCTAATAGCAGCACTCTTTATTTATTTTTTATTACAATTTTAACCTTAAGTGAAATGACTATAGAGGACAATTTATGATACACACCATATGTGTATTTACCATAAAGGACAAGAATCAATATAATATAATTCATCATTTTAATTCCTTACGTATCTTCTCTGTCAAGAATCCAAAAACCCTAAAATCAAAATAAAAAACCCTTCAACAAATAATCAAAAATATAGTATTATTGAAGATTTCGATTGGATTCAATGAATGATGCATCTGGCAATTCTCATTCGGAAGAATGGAGCAATGAAAAGGTTAATTTTTTTGTTGTTTTTGTCTTCGTTTTCATGTATGAGTGGTAAATCATTGTTCGGTTAACCAGAAGTGAATAATATATCATTGTTCGACAAACTACAATCGAACAACTTACATATGTTCAACAGACTACAATTGAACAAATTACATATGTTCAACAAACTACAATCGAACAACTTACATATGCTCAACAGACTACAATCGAACATATTCCATTTGTTCGACTAGCTAAAACCGAACAAATGTAATGTGTTCGGATTGCTACGGTCGAACTATTTCATTTAATTCAATTCTGCACTTCCGAACAGTTATAAATTTTTTTTTTCCTGAACTGTGCATTCGTGAAATGCAGTAATGTTGGATCTTGGGGTCTTGTTGACTACACGAGTCAATTTATTATTAATGAGGTAGTCTCGTGTTAAAAATTAGTATTTTTTTCTTTTTGTTTTCGAATGTTTAATGTTTAATGACTTTGTTGAGCACCAACACAATGTTCACCGCTTGAACTGAGAATGGAGGGGGGAAGATGGACGAAGGTGGGTGTGTGGGGATGTGTGGGGGTGTGTGAGTGAGTGAGGGTAAATATGGGAGTTTGTGTGTATATTGTTGTGGATTGGTGTGTGAGTAAGGACAAATATGTAAATTTATGGTGTGTGACGAGCAAAATATATATTTACTAAATTATTAAAGGTGTGTTTTTAGAAGTGGTTTGCCTTGAGATAATTTATGGTGTGTAAATAGAGGCACCCTTCTTGTTTGGCTTTTTTGACATTTTAGCTTTAAAATGACAAAATTGCCCTTAGTATAGAATGATATTTTTTTGACTTTTTGTTTATATATGGGATATTTTGATACTTTTGTAACTTTTTTTTGTCTTTTTATAATCTTGTAGTTTTTTCTTTTATCTTTTATGATTATATAGATTGGGAGGAAAACCAAACCAAGGCTGAATTTGAAAATGGGAAAAAGGAGAGAGAAAGTGGCGGTAATTTGGTGAGAGTGGTGCTTGGCACGTGAGGAGAGAGAAAGCAAACATGGGTAATAAAGGCTGATTGATATATGGGAAATAATTAGGGGTTGTTTGGGGTGTCCTAAATAAGTACACTTTTTATCTTTTTGGACTAAAAAGTTAAGGAAAAAAATATGGATGTTTAGGTGTTTTGACTTTTTTATAAAAAAAATGTGTATTAAAAAATTATATAAAGAAGTGTGTAGGAGAAGATTGGAGATGAGTGAATGACAGCTGTACAATCTGGCAGCCGAATTCTTGGTAATAAATTATTGGGTACTTTCTGGGCATTGTAGTGGACTGTTTTGTTCAGCCCGTGGGGGCCATCACGGGTCCCATTTTGATAATCTGAACCGTTCAATGT
This sequence comes from Camellia sinensis, assembly GCF_004153795.1. Lineage (NCBI taxonomy): Eukaryota > Viridiplantae > Streptophyta > Magnoliopsida > Ericales > Theaceae > Camellia > Camellia sinensis. The sequence continues at coordinate 4,475,956 of NW_021024687.1, forward strand.
GTGGAACTCATCGAGCACTATATGCCTATAAAAAATCACGTTGATCGGATATCAATAGCTATCTGATCAGATTTGTTTTTTTTCAATCGTTAATTATAACACCATCCATTTTTTCATACAAAACGGATTTGATCATGTAGTTATCGATATCCGATCAATGTAATTTTTTACAGACATATAGTACTTGACAATTTATACACATTGCACGGTTCAGATTATCAAAACAGGACCCGTGATAGGCCCCCATGGACCGAACAACAATGTGTGAAAAATTGCCCCAAACTGTCTAATACTTGAGACAAACGCTGCACAGCCCCCTTTGACTTTTCATGTTGGCTGAGTTGTATGATGTGTGAGAAATTATTTTTTTAATATTATTTTTTTGTGAATAGTGATAACTTTTTAACTTTTTAAGTAACTTTTTAGCTTTTTTTAGAGTTGCCAAACTTGGCCTTAGTTGAGTGAAATACCATCACTTTGTTTGGTTAGAGTTTTTTAAAAATATTTTTCAGAAAATTTTATTTTCTTATTTTTTATGTTTTTTTTTTTACTAATTTTTTTTAATTTTAAACATACATAACATAAATATACTTAAGAATACAAAAAATATGAAAAAAAACCTTTTAAAAATTTACTAAATACTAATAATATATAAAATAAAAAAATACAAGAATTCAATACATTTTTTATATTTTTATGTATTTATTAATTTTTTAAAATATTTTTTCACAAATTTTTTACTTTTTAAATACATCCAAGTAAGATGCATTTAAAAAAGTTTAAAAAATGTTTAAAATTTTAAAAATATTCACTAAAAAAAAACACGAAAACCAAAAAACTAATTTTCAAAAAACTTAATCCCAAAAACTCAAACCAAATACACTGAATTATATTCTAAGTAAAAATAACCATAATAGACATCCAGCAACACCCATAATATTATATAGAAAAATTCTCTGTACACATTATTTAAGAATGAAAAAATCTCAATATACATTTCTTGAATTAAAAAAATGAAATTCTAATTTTTCTATTATTATCACTTTGTTTCTTCATCTGGGTCATCTCCAGATTCCAATATGTATGTTTGGTTTGAATTTTTTGAATTAAGTTTTTTGTAAATTGAATTTTTTGTTTTTTCATTTTTTTTTTGTTTTTAGTGAATATTTTTAAAATTTTAAGTATTTTTTTACTTTTTTAGATGAACCTTACTTAGATGTATCTAAAAAGTAAAAAAATTGTGAAAAAATATTTTAAAAAATAATAAATACATAAAAATACGAAAAACATACTCAATTCTCTTTTTCTTTCTTTTTTTGTAGTTTTGGTATTTAGTGAATTTTTAAAAGATTTTTTTCACAAAAATTATACTTTTATGTATATTTATGTTAGGTGTGTCTAAAAATAAAAAAAATTGCTTAAAATATTAAAAAAATCAGTAAAAACAAAAAAAAATGGAAAACAAAAAAGTAAAAATTTTTGAAAAGTGTTTTTAGAAAACCAAAAGTAAGCAAAGTGAATAATCCCACCATTCTCAACCACAAAGACTAGTTAAGCCCCAATGAGATTCTCAAGCTTTTCCAAACTCTCAAAAACCCCAATTCAACACTCTCTCTCTTAACCCAACTCTCAAATCGCAAAGACTATCGACCAAATGAAACTCTCTACACTATGATCGTCAACAAACTCGCTCTAGCCAAGAACTTCGATGGGATTGAAGATGCCATGGAAAGAATCAAACTTGAAAGAAGAAGTTACAGACTCTTTGAAGATTTTTTCTACGATGTTATTAAGATCTATGGTGTGGAGAAGTAGTTTTGGAAATACTCTTCAGATCTTGGGAGACGCTAGTGATCCTCAGCTAGTCACCTAAAAAGACACAAACACTCCGGTCGGGGGTGCCGAAATTAGCACTCCGACGGACAAGTCAGTTCTTGTACTCAAAATAGCTTGTCTTCTAAGTTAAACAAAAAGTGATTCTTACATACCTTTCTAAATCTGTGATTCTTGTATTTATACTTGCTTTTTGGGTCTCGAGACCTGAGCCTACTTTTATCCCATTCCCCTTTTATTTATTTGGAGCTACTGATCTACGGCTATTCGGCCTTCCTAACGTATTCGGCATCCTAGTCACGCAGTATGGAGCCGAATAATATCTGATTTCTGGGGTACGCACCTTTCGACTCTTCTATTTATTCGACTCCCACAATTGCCCCCCAAGCACTTTACCAACGACAGTTGGCTGAAGTGCTTGGTTCCGAATTTCGAAAAATCAGGGCCGAAATTCGACGGTTGGCCTCATCCTCATGCGGATATCTAAGCGCACCCCTTTCGGTTGTCGTGTCAACTTCCCGTCCCCTCGTACGTGTCTATTTATTGCGATTTAAAATTTTGACATCCTTTCGAGTATGTATTTTATGACGCTCGTCACTGGATTGCCTTTTGAATCGTCCCTGCAACTCTCTTCTCCGATATCCTCTTCGTCCTTTGTAAGTTCTCTCATTCCTTGGCATATTCTTATAAACTGTAGGGTATGGCGAAACATTTAAAAGACCTTCTCTCGTCAGATCGAATTGCTGGCTTTAAACGCCATTTCTCCATTCCTGATGATGTCCGTCTGTCGTTTGTGGCAGACGGCACTCTTGATATGGAGAGGGAGGACAAAGCCACAATTGTCTTTCCTCTTTTGTCAATCGCAGAGGGTGAAGTCTATTTTCCCCTTCACCCGTTTCTTAGGGCTATGCTTCGCCATTGGGGTTTAATCACTTCCCAATTCAATGTGAATTTCTTTAGAATTATAATGGGGGTTATAGCGCTCAACCGTCGCCTTAGAATTAACCTTGGCATTCTAGCCATCCGGCATTGCTATGCCTTGGCTAAGTCTTCTGGTCGGCACGAGCGTTTCTTCTTTAGGGCCAAGGATATCGACCATCAGCTAATTACTATGCTTTCCAGTTCTGGGAAACGAGTTGATGATGTTATGGTCGTTGTCTAGGGTAACTGGAAATTTGGCGAATGGGAGGATCACGTCAACCCTATTCCTAGACGGAGGGGCGAGCCAAGTGGCCGATTGCCTTCTCGCTTTTATTATTTGTTCATTTTTGTTGTAGAGCCTCTTCTTTGAAATGTTACGGCTTGGCTTGTGCAGGGAACGATTTGAAGAAAGTCCTGTCTTCGACTGTCGACGTCGTTCTTTTGGATATCAAAGTCGCGCTCAAGTATTTCGGCCGTCGAAGTCTTCAGAAACAAGGGAGGGAGGCCCACGTTCTGCTTCGTTACGAGCCGACATATACGACCTTCTCGGCGGCGGAAAATATCCCGGTTCCGGAGGGTGAAGATTCTCTTATCGCTCTTATTTTGTCCGACTTCAAAAACTTGAGGCAGGTTGGTTTTGAAGGGTCTGATTTGGAGCGGGATGTAGCTAATGTTACCGAATCAGATCAGTACGAAATCGAGTCTGACGAGGTATTGAATTTGGCTGATCCTCCATCCATTTCGGGCCGAGAGGATCTTTCACTTGACGGCATTTTTCACGGCTTAGAGGATCTTCCCGCCACAGGCCCCGAAGACATGGCCTGGTTAAGCCTGACAAAACTTGCCAGGAAGGCGAATGCGGAAAAGTTGGCCGCGCGGCGAAGAGCGGAGGCCCTTCTGTCTGAAGTACCACCCGCCACCGAATCTCAACTCTCCCTGCCTATTAGCGAATCAGAGTCTTTGCGCGTTACTGAGGAGACGGTAACAAATCAAAATGCCGAATCTACTTTAATCGTGCAGGCGGGCCAAGAGGTTGAGGAAAAGGCAGAGAAACGCCCTGCCGAGTTTGATGCCGGCTCAGAAGAACAAGGTTGCAAACATCCTCGATTAGAGGGATCGAATGTGATCGTTCCATTTGTCATTCAGCCGATGATAAAAAACATGCCGGTTTCTTCTGATGCTTCAGCGCTTAAAGATCCAAAAGTCGCATTCAGCTTGGCTACGCCCGTATCGTTGTCGTCTGACAGGGAGGCTTTCCGGATGGAACCAGATTTGAATGTGACAACACTAGCCGCCCAATCGGCACTTTTGGTACATATTCGGACTTTGCTTCACTTAATCCAAATACTGTTGAAGTTATGGTTTTAAATTCTTATTTTGCAGACCGTCGGAAGGATAGCCGATATGGGCCGTCGCTATCGTGACGCCATCAAACAGATTGGTTGTTTACGAAAGAAAGTTGAGGGCCAGAGGAGAAGGGCCGAGGTCGAAGCTTTGAGGGCGAACAAGGAAGCCTCAACGGCTGAGGCTGAGGTAGAGAGGGCTCGTAGCGCAGATCAATTGAGATCGGATGCCGAGAAAGAGGCGGACACGAGCGAAAATGCACTCAAATTGGCCCAGAAGGTCGTCTCCAAACTGGAGGCTGAGTTGGCTGAAAAGAAGGCGGCAAAAGAAACAGCGGACTCGGAAGCTTCCAAAGTATTAGAGGCCGGGAAAAATGCTGGACTTGCTGAGTATTTGGACCAAGTCCCCAAGTTTGAAAATCGGGGATTCAAACATGGCTGGCACAAAGCCCTTGCTGCTGCTAAAGTTTTATTGATTATGCCAATACCATATGAGCAAGTGGATGTTGAGTCATTGGAGTCTGATTCCAATGACTGATCTGGGCGACTGACATAGTTTTTAGGATGTCGAATGTATTTTTACAGTTTTTAATTTGGTATTTTTCATGTGTTGCTATAGTCATAGTTTTTTGCTAGGCATTTTCATGCGGGCTTGTAGCTTTTTGTTTAGTAATTTGCGTATATAAAATTTCATGAGTTGTGCTCAACTTGCTAAGGAAAAATGTTATTGATGAATGATATTGCTTTCGGTTATGGTTAGATCGGCTACTTAGCTTAGGTATTTGGTCGACCAAATTAGTAAATCTGCCATTGCCCTTAGCCAGGGCGCGAGCTTGCGAAGCCGAATGGACCTAACTCATGGGCTGGCTGAGGCACAGATTGATTGACGCTTGCGCTTGAAAACATGGCCAACCAGATTAGTAAATCTGTCCTTGCCTTAGTCAGGGCGTGAGCTTGGGAAGTCGAATAGGCCTAACTCGTGGGCCGGCTGAGGCACAGATTGATCGGCGCTTGCGCTTGAAAACATGGCGGACAAGATTAGTAAATTTGTCATTGCCTTAGCCAGGGTGCGAGCTTGGAAAGCCGAATCTTGGGAAGCCGAATGGGCCTAACTCGTGGACTGGCTGAGGCACAGATTGATCGGCTGCTTAGCTTAGGTATTTGGCCGACCAGATTAGTAAATCTGCCCTTGCCTTAGCCAGGGTGCGAGCTTGCGAAGCTGAATAGGCCTAACTCGTGGGCTAGCTGAGGCACAGATTGATCGATGTTTGCGCTTGAAAACATGGCGGACCAGATTAGTAAATCTGCCCTTGCCTTAGCCAGGGCGCGAGCTTGGGAAGCCGAATGGGCCTAACTCGTGGGCTGGCTGAGGCACAGATTGATCAGCTGCTTAGCTTAGGTATTTGGCCGACCAGATTAGTAAATCTACCCTTGCCTTAGCCAGGGCACGAGCTTGCGAAGCCGAATGGGCCTAACTCGTGGGCCGGCTGAGACACAGATTGATTGGCACTTGCGCTTGAAAACATGGCCGACCAGATTAGTAAATCTGCCCTTGCCTTAGCCAGGGTGCAAGCTTGGAAAGTTGAATCTTGGGAAGCCGAATGGGCCTAACTTATGGGCTGACTGAGGCACAGATTGATCGGCGCTTGCGCTTGAAAACATGGCCAACCAGATTAGTAAATCTGCCCTTGCCTTAGCCAGGGCGTGAGCTTGGAAAGCCGAATGGGCCTAACTCGTGGGCCGGCTGAGGCACAGATTGATCGACGCTTGCGCTTGAAAACATGGCCGACCAGATTAGTAAATCTGCTCTTGCCTTAGCCAGGGCGCGAGCTTGGGAAGCCGAATGGGCCTAACTTGTGGGCCGGCTAAGGCACAGATTGATCGGCGCTTGCGCTTGAAAATATGGTCGACCAGATTAGTAAATCTGCCCTTGCCTTAGCCAGGGGCCTAACTCGTGGGCTGGACAATTGTCATCCGTCTTTTGATGTTTGGGATTACTGACATTGCCTCGGGAGAGCTGCATACATTGAAGGATAAATGGGGAGGGTGCACGCTAGAGGCCCTACTTTTTTCCATTCAGGCAACTTGGGAGGGACGAAGATTGGCTGAATTAGACGCCGCAATGAGTCGCAGTAGCGAGCCTATGCATACGGGAAGAAGGATGTCCAAGGATCGGGAAACACAGCAGCCCCTTAGTCGTCGAAGTAGATCGCCCCAAAAGGACAGGCAACAACGGGGAAATTCTCCGCGCCCGCGACCGAGAATCGAGCCTGATGCGACGCCACGACCGTTGAGTTTTGTGGTTTTTGTGAGGAATAGACCAATGACGGAGGCGGATTCTATCATTAAGACCCAGGTGTGGTAGTTGAGTTCGCTCGACAGATCTTCCCGCCGGAAGTCCAACAATCGATGGTCGGACGTCAAGATTTAGAAGTATTTCAAGACGGCATACATGGGGCCGTGAAAGGACTATGTACTGCTTACGAAGTCGGCATGCGTCTGCGGGAAGTGCGACGTGAGAGTGAGAAAAAGGATGAAGGGAATCGCAGTCTGGAGATTCGCGTGGAAAAGGCTGAGCGTGAGCTTCGGGAGCTGAAGAATGTTCAAACGAGCGCGTCAGTGGCGGCCGATCAATCTAAATTGGTCGTTGAGGAGAGAATGACCCAACGGACCTCGGGTTATAAAAAGAGGTTTCAGGACGGCTTGAAGGTCGGGATAGAGAAGACCAAACGAGACCTTGCCGAGGAGGTCTGCCGATGTGAAAATCGTGGATTCAAGCACGACTAGATCAAGGCCCTTCAAACCGAGAAAGCTCTCGAAGCCGTGGGCATTGATTCGGCTTCGTCCCTGTATCGTCGTCACTACTTACCCTATTCTCATTTTGAAATTGAGAAGAGCGACGATGAGGGTGCCGAATAAATACACTTTGGAAAGCGAGAACAGACTTCGCGCCGAACAAATAGAATTTCTTTTATTTTCAACGTTCGTATTTGGTCTTGAAATGTTATGTGCTTAATTAAACATATTATTTCAACTTACTAGCAAGTTTTGTGTTGCGTGGTGCAAATATTTAAACATGCATTGACCTGCTCGAATTAAGAATAATTCTCAGTGAATATTTATTCGGCCAGTGAAGTGGTCCGAATGCACCCCTTACAAAGGCTCCGAATTCAGAGTCTTAATTGGCCTTAAGAGGCTTAATTGGCCCTAAGGTGTCATTCGCCGAAAGGGGGCTCCAAATCCGGAGACTAATTTGGTCGATCGTGATATCCACGAAGGGCGCTCCGAATCCAGAGACTTAATCGGCCCTAAGGTGTCATGCACCAAAAGGGGCTCCGAATCCAGAGACTAATTTGGCCGATCGTGATATCCACGAAGGGTGCTCCGAATCCGGAGACTTAATCGGCCCTAAGGTGTCATGCACCAAAAGGGGCTCCGAATCCGGAGACTTTATTTTGGCCAATCGTGATATCGACGAAGGGCGCTTCGAATCCGGAGACTTAATCAGCCCCAAGGTGTCATGCACCAAAAGGGGGCTCCGAATCCGGAGACTTTATTTTGGCCAATCGTGATATCCATGAAGGGCGCTCCAAATCCAGAGTCTTAATCAGCCCTAAGGTGTCATGCACCAAAAGGGGACTCCGAATCAGGAGACTTTATTTTGGCCAATCGTGATATCCATGAAAGGCGCTCCGAATCTAGAATCTTAATCGGCCCTAAGGTGTTATGCACCAAAAGGGGGTTTCGAATCCGGAGACTTTATTTTGGCTAATCATGACATCCACGAAGGGCGCTCCGAATCCGGAGACTTAATCGGCCCTAAGGTGTCATGCACCAAAAGGGGGCTCCGAATCCGGAGACTTTAATTTGGCCAATCGTGATATCCACGAGGAGCGCTCCGAATCCGAAGACTTTATTTTGGCCAATCGTGATATCGACGAAGGGCGCTCCGAATCCGGAGACTTAATCAGCCCTAAGGTGTCATGCACCAAAAGGGGGCTCCGAATCCGGAGACTTTATTTTGGCCAATCGTGATATCCACGAAGGGCGATCCAAATCTGGAGTCTTAATCGGCCCTAAGGTGTCATGCACCAAAAGGGGGTTCCGAATCCGGAGACTTTATTTTAACCAATCATGATATCCACGAAGGGCGCTCCGAATCCAGAGACTTAATCGGCCCTAAGGTGTCATGCACCAAAAGGGGCTCCGAATCCTGAGACTTTATTTTGGCCAATCGTGATATCGACGAAGGGCGCTCCGAATCTAGAGACTTAATTGGCCCTAAGATTTCATGCACCAAAAGGGGGCTCCGAATTCGGAGACTTTATTTTGGCCAATTGTGATATCCACGAAGGGCGCTCCGAATTCGAAGTCTTAATCGGCCCTAAGGTGTCATGCACCAAAGGGGGGCTCCGAATCCGGAGACTTTATTTTGGCCAATCGTGATATCCACGAGGGGCGCTCCGAATCCGGAGACTTAATCGGTCTTAAGGTGTCATGCACCAAAAGGGAGCTCCGAATCCGAAGACTTTAATTTGGCCAATCGTGATATCCACGAGGGGCACTCCGAATCCGGAGTCTTAATTGGCCCTAAGGTGTCATGCACCAAAAGGGGCTCCGAATCTGGAGACTTTATTTTGGCCAATCGTGATATCCACGAAGGGCGCTCCGAATCCGGAGACTTAATCGGCCCTAAGGTGTCATGCACCAAAAGGAGGCTCTGAATCCCGAGACTTTATTTTGGCCTTAGAAGGCTTAATCGGCCCTTGAAGGCTTGAGAGCGAGCTTGAGAAAACGAGAAGCTTTATATTGCAACGGTGGAATATGTACAAGTATCAAGCCCACAAGTCGGGTCAATGATAGAATTTACGTAAATGTGTTGAATTCCAAGGTCGTGGCAGGCTTCTTCCTGACATGTCTGAGAGCCGGTATGCCCCTGTTCCTGCAATGGATTCTATCTGATAGGGGCCGTCCCAGTTTGGACCCAATTTTCCATCGGCCGGTCTCCGGTCGGCTGGAAGTACCTTCTTTAGGACCAACTCTCCTGGCGTGTATCGGCGCAACTGAACTCGTTGATTATACGACTTGGCGAGCCGCTGCTGATACCGTGCCATGGATGCCAGGGCACAGTCTCTTCGTTCTTCGATTAGAATCAGATCCAGGACAAGCATCATGTCGTTTCGGCCCGTATCAAAAACTTGCGATTTCAGAGTTGGGAGGCCGATTTTCAGGGGTAAGATTGTTTGGGTTCCAAAGCATAGAGCAAACGGCGTTTCTCCAGTGGATCTCCTGGGCGTAGTACGATGAGCCCACAATACACTCGGCAATTCTTCGACCCATTTGTGTAGACACCCCATTTTTGACCGACGTTAAGACTTAGACGTAACCAATTGAGCGCTCGGTGATGTTGCATATTGTGCTCATTCTGAGGTTGCGGAGTCTCGGCTGCGAGCCTTGCCTCCGGACTTCGGGGCTCTTTTGTGCTTTGCCTTGGTTTACGAACCAGGTCCTGCTTTTCTGTTTTCTCTTCCCGAAGGGAAGGAGAGGTCTCGTAGACCATCTCTTAGTGGCCGTAGGCTACGCTTTATGGTCGTAGGCCATTTTTCCCGTTTGGAGCCCAATTTCTGGTTTTCGGAGCCGTCGGCCATGTGCCTCGGTTCGGGACTACTTAACTACTTCCGTTTGCTCCAGTTTTGGGCACACCCCTTATTTTCTCCCTTTAGAGGGACACTGTGGCCCGGGAGACCACCTTCGTGGTCATACGCCACTTTCGGTGCCTAACAGCCTGTTTTCGGGGCCTCGGACTGCGCGTTTTGGCCCCCGAACCCTCGTTTTGCATCCGTCTTGGTCCATTTTTGGTAGGGACCCTATTTTCATTGCTAGGGAGGTGGTAGGATGGTGGGAGGCCACATTTTTTCCTAAAAAACCAATTTTCTCTTTTTCTCTCTCCTAAAGCTGGTTTTTCTGACAGAAAGCTGGTTTTTCTCACTTTTGAGCCATAATTTCTGGCTTTTCATACCACCATTGTGTTGTGCTCATCTAGGAGGCCACCAATATGGGTAGGCCGACCAGTAATTTTTCTTGACCCTTTCGAACCTTGCTAAAAAGCTGGTTTTCCTCTCTCTTGGGTCACATTTTCTGGTTTTCCACCATACAGCTGCGTTGCACTAATCTGGGAGGCCACCTTTTTGGGGTGGCCGGGCAGAAATTCTTCTTGAACCTTTTGACCCCTGGTCGGCCGACCAGGGGGAGTGGCCGGCCTACTTCTTGCTTTTTGCCCTCTCTGAATGCATCACAGCTGTGCCAGCTGTGAGGCAATTGGACCATCCTCCATACACGTGTATGGAGGATATGTGAAGCCCTTTTGGGATATTTTAGCGCCTCTCCTCTATAAAGGGGAGGCTGATCTTCTATGGTAAGGGGTTGAACAACTTTGAAGGCTTACAACTCTCTCTCTCTATATATCTCTACACTTGAGCTTCCAAACCCTAGTTTTCTTGGACCATTTGCACTACAACCCTTAGCACCACACCTCCTCCATCCATTCCAGCACTTTGGGACTGATTTGAAAGGGTTGAAGGTTCACCAACTTGGTTCAAAAGCTCCAGCTTTGCTGCTATTCAAGGGTAAGCACCTATTTCCTTTAAACTTGTATTTTTTTGCTCCATTGATTATCCTTACTTGCAAGTATTTCTGGACTTTGTCATAAACTAAAAAGTGTCATATTTTGAGCTCCTCTTGAATATTGATTAAGGACACTTTTCTGTTTGAGGTCTCCTACACCCTTGTATGCTTTGTCCTTCTTTGTAGGTTTATTTTGCATCATATCTTATCCCTACTTGTGAGCATTTTCGAGATTTTTCATAAACTTAAAAAAGTTTCCTTTTGAGCTTATAAACATGTTTGTTTAAGATACTTTCTCTGTTTGGGGTCATCTACCCCCTTTCATGCCTTATTTTCTCATGTTTTAAGCTATGCATGTGAGCACTTGCATTGGCCTTGATTTGGCCTTTTAGCCACTGAAATCCAGTAGATTTTCAGTGGCTTAGATGTGCCTTTGAGCTTCAAAATCATAGAGGGGTAACCCTCTCACCCCTCATTCTCTTTACTAGCTTTGTTGGCCTCCCAAAGGGACCCTCACTTTCATGTTGTGAAGTCACTTTTTGGGTTCAATTTGGTGAGTTTCAAGGCCTGCCTTAGCTCTAGCCAGAGCCTCTTTGGTCTTATTTTGTGTTCGTAATGCATGTGCAGAGCAATTCCATTCAAGGCCTTTTGAGGGGGCCTTTCATTGTATGCTTCATTGACCCATTTTAGGGCCAATTTGGTGAGTTTTAGGCTTGTAATATTTGATTTCCAGAGTTGGTTTTGCCATGCTAAGTGTCCTTGTTGTATGTGTTGAGTAACCCCTTGCATGGCCCTCCAAAGAAGCTCATCATTTTTGCATGCATTGGATGCATTTCAGTGGTTATTTGGGGTTTATTTGGCATGAAATATTCCTATTTTTGGCTGGTTGGGTGAGCCCTCATATGCTTCATATAGCTGTAGAACAACTCATGGTTCACTAGCCTATGTTGCATGTTGTTTTGGCCCTTCATGTTGGCACCTTTTGGCCATGCCTTGAACTGATAATGTGCTCATTTTGGACTACTCTAGCTCTGTTTTTGGGTCTTGTGGTTGAATGATGTTAGTTTTGCATGCTTGTAGTTCAATGCACTTGCCTATCTTCGAGTTTTGAGGTTCTTTGCATGCATGTACTGAGATATTTCCATGTTTTGATCCTATCATTCATCACATTTCAGAGCTTGTTTGAATGCCATGTTACCATGTTTTCATCTCTTTAAATGCGTTTGAGAGTCGGGTTTGTATGCCTCATTTACCGACCATTGAATGAGCTCCATTCCGTTGCATTCTGAGCCATCATTTTAGGCCATTTCCCTACTGTTTCAGACCTGCCTAGGGTCTGTTTGGGGTTGGTTTTACCTTTGGTGCATTGCTTTGGGTACCTCTAGTGTAACGCATTTCACTAGTTCGGTACCCGGGCCCCCTAGCTTGCATTGTGTGCCATGTTTGCATGATTCGGGACCACTGAGCATCATATTTCAGAGCTGCAAATTGCATGTTTGTATGCCATCTTTCATCCCTTGCCATGCTTTGGTAGAGTGGTATTTCATGCATTAGGTTCAGTCCTTGGCATTCGTGCATGTGTGCATGCATTTCGATTCTCTCATTTTCATCACATGGCCATTGATGTAAGTGTAGCTGAGGTCCACTCATGTTGGCGTAAGTCCATCATGCATTGTGTATGCCATTTCGGTCCATAGCATTGTGTATGCTGAGTTGCGTGTTAGAGCATTGTGTATGCCATGTTATATCGAGCATTGTGTATGCCATTTCATAGCATTGCGTATGCTAGGTTGTATGTTAGTCGCATTGTGTATGCCATCTCATTTGCATTGTGTTTGGGATAGGAGTTAGCCTAAGCACGGGAAACGAGGGACGTTTCGTACTCCGAGTGACGGAACGTGTCTCAATTCCCGGTCGCCGACACTCCAGATTACTCATGATGGAGTTTAGGTCTTGCTATGTTTTCATGTGCATTCATATCACATCGAGTCGTGCAATTCGATTCCTCGGCCATCATGCATCGAGATGCGTGATTGGTGGCACGAGGATCGAGGACTACACTCCTGGAAGAGTAGTCCTACGTACATATGTGAAAATACTTTGCTGCGCCCCTTTCTTGCTCTCTGTTGCAGCAAATCAGAAATCAACAACCTTCCAAAGCCTTGCATAGCATTCCGGGATTAATTGCAAATAGAGGCGAATCGGGACATCGCAATGGATTTCCACGCAAGGCAACTCGAGCATGCATTTTTCATCATTCGGAATAGAGCTGAGGCGGTCCATAAGCTTGCATGCTAATTTACTTGCTTTCCTAGTTAAATTGCTTATTAATTAGGGTTTTTCGGACTGTAATTATTATTCAGACTGTATTATTTATTCGGACCCTCCGAGCGAGGGCACAATTGTAATAAGTGTGCGTGAGTGTGATGTATGTCTTCTAACCCCACGTCTTTCTCCCTTTTATTTACCAGCTTATGATGGTTAGATTAGGGCATGTTTCAATTAGCATATTTATGCTTGCATGTTTGCATCATTCATCTGTCTTGCATGCACCAGGACTCGGCGCATCATACTTACTGCATTTGTATTTCAATTCCAAGTTGAATACATGTTAGTTGTAGCATCATCATATGCCATCTTAGAATAGCCGAGCCTATTGTAGTTGCATTTTTGCATGTGTTGCATTAGGCATTTCTGTATAGTTAGGATCATGCATGGATTTCTAACATAGCTTCTATTTTGGCTTGGAGTACTCGGTAAGTTTTATGTTTTAGCATCCTTGGATGTATGTGAGTGACTGCCATGATAGCATGCTTACCATGAGGCTAACTGCTTATGTGATATAACTGCCTGAATGCCTGTGGGTGAAGGTTGGGTTATTTGGATTGGAATAATTCATTAAATGCGAGTTTTAAGCCCACTTGAGAGTGGCAAAATCATTTTTTCTAAGCCCACCCGAGGGTGGCAAATCCACGTCTTAGCCTACTTACAAGTAGCACCATCAAACCATTTTCAAAAAAACAAACATGAGATGCTTTGTTCAAATTCAGGCGATCCAGACTATACTTGTATGCTGTGCGCATCACATAGTAAATCTAGGCTAATAACTGGAATAAGAACACATAATGTTTTCAAAACTCGATATCATGGTTAGTAGAGTGGGGGTGTTCACGAAGTGACCTTCCCCAATCGTACCCAAATTCCCGAGCCGAGGCAACTTTGGTGATGACGGACACGTGGCCTTAGGCAACGAGTCAGGGTTTCCTAAGTTTTCCCAAAATAAAATATTTAGGTGGCGACTCTGTATCTAGCAAAACAGTCCATGTTTGGCACTTCTTTCAAAAAAAATCTGTTTTCAAAAACGATTTGCCGGATTTGGACTCTTTGATGATTTCATCAGTTTTGCATTGCACTCTGCGAGATTAGATACAGGACCGTGACATTGAGTCCTGAACTGTAGTGAGCCCAAATGAATAGAACGGGACTCATCCTCCCGGGGCGTTCGGGGACGTCTACAATTTGCCTTTAGCTTTTTCCAGCCTCTTTTTGATGCCATCCACGATGGATTTGTTAAAGGCTTCGGCTTGACCATTGCTTTGGGGGTAGACCGGTGTAGAGAAGTAAGGCCGAATGCCATATTTGCTGCATAACTCTCGATATACGCCACAATCGAACTGGGTGCCATTGTCTAAGATGAGAGCTCTCGGAATACCGAATCGTGTTATGATGTTTCTCCATACAAAGCGTTTAATGTCGGCATCTCGTATATGTGTTAAAGCCTCTACTTCGACCCATTTTGTAAAGTAATCTGTCGCGACGATTAAGAATCGCTTGTTCCCTAGGGCCCTCGGCAATGGTCCTACGATATCAAGTCCTCACTGAGCAAATGGCCAGGGGCTGGTGATAGAGTTCAACCCTTCAGCAGACAGATGGGTTAATGGGGAGAACTTTTGGCACTGTTCACATTTTTTTACATAACTCTTCGCGTCAGCTCTCATTGTCGGCCAATAATACCCCTGTGTTATAGCTCGATGGGCCAGGGAGTGTCCGCCAGAATGGGCACCATAACTGCCCTCATGTATCTCTGTCAGAAGCTCCTCCACTTTGTCGGGGTGCACGCATTCTAAATATGAACCAGAGAGGGACTTTTTATAAAGCCCTCCTTGCGGATCCAGATAGTATCGCAGGGCTTTATTTCGCAACTTGTGTGCTTCTTTTTTGTCCTCTGGGAGTTGTTCAGAAGAGAGGAATGCAGCAATGGGGTCTATCCAGCTTGGTGCGGATTTTATAACGTTGACATGGATTTCCTCCGAAGGGCCAATAATCGGCTCCGGGATGAAACCTACTTCGATGGTCCGTTTGATCTCAGAATTGATGGCGGAGGCTAGGCACGCCAAGGCATCCGCGTGTGTGTTCTGGTCGCGTGTTATTTGGTTCAGTTCATGATGGTCAAATTTTGCCAGCAAAGAATTGGCTGTTTTCATGTAGGCCGCCATACGGTCGTTTCCCCCTTTAGCTGACTGATTACCAATTTTGAATCACAAAACACAAGCAGACGCCGAGCGCCGAAAAGGTGTGCATTCTGCAGACCGGCTAGAAGGGCTTCGTATTCTGCTTCGTTATTTGATGCTTCGAAGCCAAGCTTGACAGCCTGCTCAATTACTGCGCCGTCTAGAGACATGATTACAACTCCGGCGCCGCTGCCCCTTTGGTTAGAAGATTCATCACAGTATAATTGCCAAATATCCTCGACATAAATTCTCCAGTTCGGCTTTGGTCGAACTTCAGCCTTTGGTCGAACTTTGTCAGGTTTGAGGTTGGCAAGCTCACCGGTGAATTCGGCAACAAAGTCGGCCAACACTTGCCCCTTGATTGCGGTTTTAAGTAAAAACTGAATCTCGTATTGGCCGAGTTCAAGAGCCCATTTTGAAACACGTCCTGATGCTTCTGCACTTCGTAGTACTGATCAGAGGGGATGATCTGTTAGCACTCCAATGCTATGTCCCTGGAAGTAATGCATCAGTTTTTTTGCCGCCATGACTAGGGCTAAGATAAGTTTTTCCAACGGAAGGTAGCGTGTTTCGGTGTCAACCATTGCCTTGCTCACATAATACACTGGTCGTTGCTCTCCCTCCTTCTCTTTTAGTAGTACGGCGCTGACGGCCCTATCAGAAACTGCCAGATATAGAATGAGCGGGTCACCAGCGGCGGGTGTTGTTAAGAGAGGTACTAAGCGGAGGTAGGTCTTGAGTCCGTTGAAAGCTGTTTCGCATTCAGCGGACCATTCAAAAGCCTTGCACTGCCGTAGTGTCTGAAAGAATTGTCGGCAGCGATCTGTAGACCGGCTGATGAACCTGTTGAGTGCAGCGGCCATCCCCATCAACTTTTGTACTTCTTTTACTGAACGGGGGGAGTCGAGTTCCAAGATTGCTGTGACTTGCCTCGGGTTGGCTTAGATTCCTCGGTGATTGACGATGTAACCCAGGAATTTGCCAGAGCCGATTCCGAACGCACACTTGGAAGCGTTCAGTTTCATTCTGTATTTGCGTAAGATGCTGAATGTCTTTTCTAGATCGGCTATATGATTCTGTTCTTCTTTGGACTTGACCACCATATCGTCGATGTATACTTCCATAGTGTGGCCGAGTTGCTCTTTGAACATGGCGGTGACTAGTCTTTGGTAGGTTGCCCCTACATTCTTCAGCCCAAAAGGCATAACTTTGTAGCAGTAGGTTCCTCTTGGGGTAAGGAATGCAGTTTTGTCCTGGTCATCTGGATGCATGGTGATTTGATGGTAGCCTCTGTAAGCATCAAGGAAGCTCATGCGTTGATGGCGTGCTGTCGCATCGACAAGCTGGTCGATTCTGGATAGAGGAAAATAGTCTTTGGGGCAAGCTTTGTTCAGATCTGTGAAATCGACGCACACTCACCAAGTCCCATTTTTTTTCTTCACCACCACTGTGTTGGAGAGCCACGTAGGGTAAGTGACTTCTCTAATTGCCTCGGCGTCAAGCAGTCTGTCTACCTCCTCAACAACGGCGGTGTAGACGTCCCCGAACGCCCCGGGAGAGACGAGCTCCCGTTCTGTTCATTTGGGGTTACTACAGCTCAGGACTCTCAAATTTGCCACGGTTCTAAATCTGAACCAAAGAGTCCAAATCCAGCAAATCGTTTTGAGAAAAACAGATTTTTGAAAGAAGTGCCAAACATGGACTGCTTTGCCAGATACAGAGTCGCCACCTAAATATTTTATTTTCGGGGAAATTTAGGAAACCCTGACTTGTTTGCCTAAGGCCACGTGTCCGTCATCACCAAAGTTGCCTCGGCTCAGGAACTTGGGTACGATCGGGGAAGGTCAGCTATGAGCACCCCCTCTCGCCCGATCCGAAGATCGGCCTCGACTAACCGTGATATCCGTTTTTGAAAACGTTATGTGTTCTTATCCCAATTATTAGACTAGAATTACTATGTTATGCACACAGCACACAAGTATAGACTAGGTTGCCTAATTTGGAAATAAGCATTGCATATCCGTTTGTCTTGAAAAATACTTTGGAATTTGCTACTCACAAGTAGGCTAAAATACGGATTTCAACGAGTTTTCCCAACTCAGACAATCCAACCTTCACCCACAGGCATCCAAACAGTTTATCACATAAACATTTAGCCACATGGTAAGCATGCTATCATGATAGCATTCACACTCATGCGAGATGCTAAAGCATAAAATACTTACATCGTACTCCGTGCCAAAACAATAAACCCGTAGCAACTTCTTGGACCAAATTTGCTGCCTCCTAGCCTCTGAGAAGACCTCCAAGCTGCTGTAAATGGAAGTGGTGGAGTGGTGCTAGGTGATGGTGTGAAAATGGGGTAGGATTTGGGTGTTTTTTGAAGGAAATGAGAGAGGGAGAGGGATATAATGCAAGAGGCTCCTAGGGAAATTTTTCCAACCTTCAAGACCAATGCTGGAGGCCAGGTATATAGACCAAAGAGGGGGAGAAATGGAGGGAAAAAGTGGGGGGAAAATGGATCAAGTTTCCCCCCAAAAGTTGTCCCCCCCGGATACAGGTTTTTGGGGGGAAAAAGTCTAAAGCTGTAACAAACACAACCGGAGGATCATGGCCAGCCACTTTTTAGAGATGCAGGTGGCCGACGGGCCACCCCCCCCTTGACTCTGATGAATGATGCATGTCTGGGCTGCCTTGCGTGGAAATCCACTGGGATGTCCCAATTAGCCTCTGTTTCACAATTGCTCTTGGAAAACGCGCCAAGCTCGAAAAGTTGCTGATTTCTTGATTTGCTGCAACAGAGAGCAGGAAAGGGGCATAGCAATGTATTTTCACAAATGTATGCATGCCTCGATCCTCGTGCCACCAATCACGCATCTCGATGCATGATGGCCGAGGAGTCGATTTGCACAATTTAATATGAAATGAATGCACATGAAAATACAACAAGACCTAACTCCATCATGGATGATCCGGAGTGTCGGTGACTAGGGAATTGAGACATGTTCCGTCACTCGGAGTACGGAACATACCTCGTTTCCCGTGCTCGGGCTAATTCCTATCCCAAGCACAATGTAATATGCATGACATGCATGAAATGCAACTAAGATACAATCCTAACATACACAATGTTATGGAATGGCATACAAGCTGCACGAGGTAATACACAACCGAGCATACACAATGCTATGGATGAAATGGCATACGCAATGCAATAATGGGCTTATACCTACATGAGAGAGCCTCAGCCACACTCACATAGGAGGCCATCGGATGAAAAAGAAACAACTCGAGACGCGTGCACGCAAACCGAGGACCGAACTTACGGCACGGAATGCCACTCTAACAAGACATGGAAAAACATGGAATATGGCACACTATAATGCAAAAGTCAGAAGTAAAATGAGATGCAAAACAGCCCCGAAACCCGGTAAAATGAAACCCGATGCATGGAACGAGCCCCGAAACATGGATTTTGGTGCATGAAATGGCTTATAACTATACAATACAAACATAATTTGAACATGAGATGAAAAGACAGAAGCAAGGCAGCTCCTAGACAAGCATTTTTACAGTTTAAAGCATGGCCAAACAGTGAGCACAAGTTGGTCTAAATTAGCATACAAAAGTGGCTCCGCAAGGGAGGCAATGAAACAAGTGGTAGATGCAAAGCCCAAACAGAAAAAGACCCTTCTACAACACTGAAGAGGGACCAAAAATATGACTACTTACAGTTTATGGCATCCCCCAAAACAGCATACAAACATACTCAAAATGCCATGCAAGGTAGGGCCCAAAAGAGGTTATAACACAAAGTATACAAAGCATGCCTCAAACACGAAAAGACTCTTAATGAAACATGACAAGGGGGTCAAAATATGGCCACTTTCAGTTCGGACCAAGGTCCAAAAACAGAAGAAAAATAGGCTAAAAAAAATCATGCAAAATGAGGCAAAAACATGGATTTCAAAGCAAGTAGCACATGGGGTATCTAAACAGTAATGAGCCCTTCTTCAATGTTGAATAAGGGCTCAAAATAAGCTCACTTACAGTTTATAACATGCCCCAAAACAGATTACATAGAGGCCAAAAATAACATGCAAGATTAGGGCCTAAAGAAGAGATGAAGAAGGAAGTGCAAGATGGGGACCTCAAATGCCAAAATTCCCTTAATGAAATATGAAATAGAGCTCAAATAAAGGGTACTTTCAGTTTCGGTCGGAGCTCAAAACAGTAAGAAAAATAACTAAAAAAAGATACAAAAAAAAGAGCCAAAAAGAGGGAAAAGGGTGCTTACCCTTGTAGACCAGTCTTTAACAACTTCTTGGACCAAATTTGCTGCCTCCTAGCCTCTGAGAAGACCTCCAAGCTGCTGGAAATGGAAGTGGTGGTGTGGTGCTAGGTGATGGTGTGTAAAAATGGTTAAGAACTTAAGGGGTTTTGAGGTTTAGAGTAGAGAGAGAGAGGGAGATATGCATGCAAGAGCCCCTAAGCAATTTTTTGTCAACCCAAAACCAGAGCTGGATGCTCTGTTATATAGGCAAAAGGAGGGGAAAAAGAGGGGGAAAAATGGGGGGGAAAACATTCAAGTTTCCCCCCCAAAATTTGGCCCTCCGGATACAAAATTTGAGGGGTCAAAGAGGTCAGTTCTGAACTAAGCAGGGTGCAAGGATCAAGGCCGGCCAGGTTTTGGAGTTGCAGGTGGCCGGCCGGCCAAGGGTCAAAAGGGTCAAGTGGAATTACTGGCCGGCCACCACAAATTGGTGTCCTCCTAGGTGCCCTCAACACAACCCTGTGGTTCAAAATTGCCAACTATAAAACAGGAGAGAGAATAGGCCATTTTTAGGAAGGGTTCAAAAGGGTCAGGTGGAATTACTGGCCGGCCACCAACTTTTGGTGTCCTCCCATGTGTGTACAACACAAATATGGGGGTTAGGATTGAAGAAAGTGACCCTAGGGTGGTCAACATTGGCTTGGAAGTGAGAAAAACGGGCGTCGGAGGGCGCCGGAGGAATATAACTGGTTGCTGAAACAATTGCTGGCCTCCCACCCTTCTACGGCCTTCCTGGTGATGAAACAGAGGTACCTGCCAAAAATGAACGAAAACCGATGCAAAACGAATGTGCGGGGGCCAGAACGCGCAGTTCGGGGCCCCGAAAACTGCCTGTTAAGCACCGAAAGTGGCATTCGACCACGAAGTGGGTCTCTCAGACCTCAGTGTCCCTCAAAAGGGAGAAAATAAGATGTATGCCAAAAATCAGAGCAAACGGAAATGGTTAGATTGATAGTGAACACGCAGCCCACGCTAGTTGAAATTTGAACACGCAGCCCAAACTTTAAATTTTCTGAACACGCAGCCCAGATTGATAGTGAACACGCAGCCCACGCTAGTTGAAATTTGAACACGCAGCCCAAACTTTAAATTTTCTGAACACGCAGCCCAGATTGATAGTGAACACGCAGCCCACGCTAGTTGAAATTTGAACACGCAGCCCAAACTTTAAATTTTCTGAACACGCAGCCCAGATTGATAGTGAACACGCAGCCCACGCTAGTTGAAATTTGAACACGCAGCCCAAACTTTAAATTTTCTGAACACGCAGCCCAGATTGATAGTGAACACACAGCCCACACTGATTTAGAGTAGGACACACACACAAGTCATAAGTGACGGGAGTGAATGTCAAAGCCCAGAGACGACCCGTTTTTGACAAGGCCGTTTGTACAAGATAAACAGAGATGTGCCCGCAGGCAAGGGGGCAAAATGCAAAGCGATATGCAAAGAGCCGGAGGTAACTCAATGATCATGCAAATGCAGCAAGCTGTAATGAAGCAAGTATTCGCAAATAGATGCAACAGTTTTAAGCAAGAATGCAAAGCAACAACTACATTTCATGCAGTTAAGAATGCGGAGAATTGTTCAATTCTTGTCGTGTCTCACACGGAGAAGATACGATACCTGCGCAGTTCGTCTGGTCGCACCAGTCTTAAATGAACCGTACATACAATATCGTGCCTGCAAAAGAGAGAAATTCAACAAGCATAATATGCTAACAACATATATTCAATGTGATTCCGAAAGTTTGACACACGCAGTGCCGGCGAGTGAATGCATCGCGATGCGAGAAAGGAACGTGCGTGACAACGCATGCTCAAGCACAGAGGTATGGCAATATCAAGAGATGTGCATAATAATGCAAGTATGCTCATGAGAATGCAAGTTGTGTGCATGATAGTGCAAAACGAGCATAAATCAAGGTGCCCGTTTGTTACGAAATAAAAAGCAAGGAAACGCGTGTTTCGGTGAAGGCGACTCGATCACGGCCTCCGATTCACTTCCTGGAAAGGCTACAACATATTCAAAAAGGATACATTTTGATTTCGATGAATAATGATGAGACACATGTCAGAACTTGAAGCTGAAGTTCCGGCGGAGCAATTTTGCGACAAAAAGTGCATTTTTCTTGAACTTTTTCAGGTCCCGGGAACTCCAATCTTCCTCAAAATTTGCAGAGAGCTAGGAGAGCATGTGGGGGATACCACCGGCCAGTTATTTTCCCAAGGGGAGGCCACCGGCCACTTTTCAAAAAGAGAATGGCCGGCCAGCCAGAAAAGGTGGCCGGCCGGCCACCTGCCCAAATCCGCGGGCAAATTGGTCTTTTCACCTTCTTTTCTTTATATTCTCTCACCCGAACACTCCGAGCTCATAACCTCAGCCACGAAATCTTCTCATCTTGCTTCCCAAACCATTTTCTCCTTCAGATCTGAGCTCTATACACGTTTTCCAACGCCCCACGCAAGTTGTTTTCGCGAAAACATTCAGTTTCAAGCACTTTGAACCGAATGCGTGCACACGGGCACCCAAACCGAGGCAATGGCGGAATGCTATGAAAATGAGGTGTCTCGAAATGCGTGCACACGGGCACGCAAACTGAGAAAATGACATATCTCGAAATGCGTGCACGCGGGCACGCAAACCGAGAAAATGACATGTCTCGAAATGCGTGCACACGGGCACGCAAACTGAGGCGATGACATGCGTCTCGAAATACGTGCACACGGGCACGCAAACCGAGGCGATGACATGTGTCTCGAAATGCGTGCACACGGGCACGCAAACCGAGGCAATGACGGAATGTGATGAAATGATACGGAAACATGATAAATGGGCTTATACCAACATGAGTGAGCCTCAGCCACACTCACATAGGATGCCGGCGGATGAAAATGAGGTGCCTCGAAATGCGTGCACACGGGCACGCAAATCGAGACAATGACAAAATATGATGAAATGACAAGAAAACAACAAATGGGCTTATACCAACATGAGTGAGCCTCAGCCACACTCACATAGGATGCCGATGAATGAAAATGGGGTGCCTCGAAATGCGTGCACACGAGCACGCAAACCGAGGCAATGATAGAATGTGATGAAATGACATGGAAACAGCATGAAATCATTCTAATGGAATTTCAGCAGTAAAATATGGGGGAAAACAGTCCCGAAATGAGGCGAAATGACATGAAATGCAAGGAATTGTCCCGAAATGCAAATTTAGGCACCCAAAATGACCTATAGCTATGCCAAACATGCACAATATGGACATGCAATGCAAATACAGAAGGTAGACAGTCCCAAAAAAGGTACTTTCACAGTTATAAACATGGCCAAACAGCAAGCATAGGTTTGGCAAAAAAAGCATGCAAGAATAGGGGCCAAAAGAGGGGTAATGAAGCAAGTGATATAAGCAAAACTCAAACTGAAAAATTTCCTTCTACAACACTTAAGAGGGACCAAAAATATGAATATTTACAGTATATGGTAGACCTCAAATCAGTATTCATTTCATTGGCACACAACTCATTCATTTCATTGGCACACAGCTCATTCATTTTTATATTGACATATGTATTCATTCTAAATGCAGGTTGGTTCTCGCACTGTGCGGGGATATGGCTCCACCGCTGCGAGAGATTGGTATACTAAGCTCCCGGAGGCTGTCTGGGAACAAAAGCATGGTAGGCTAACTAAACATGCAAGAATGGGGAATAAAAGAGCGATATAACATGAAGTGACCTATGGAGGTCCCAAACCATGAAAGGACCTAAATGAAACATGAAGTATGGACCAAAATAAGAACTTGTTGCCCCTCTTTGACAGAACTCGGAAGTCACAAGTGACGGGAGTGAATGTCAAAGCCCAGAGACGACCCATTTTTGACAAGGCCGAAGACTTAGACAAACATACAAGATAAACAGAGATGTGCTCGCAGGCATGCCCGCAGGCAGGGGGGGCAAGATGCAAAATGATATGCGAGAATATTTTGAAGATTGGACTTATACGCTACGCGAAGCCGGTGTTTGAAAGTTGGACTTATACGTTACGCGAAGCCGATTTGAAAGTTGGACTTATACGCTACGCGAAGCCGATTTGAAGAGTGGACTTATACGCTACGCGAAGCCAAATTGAACTCATGATTATGCAAAGAGAGCTGTAATGAAGCAATTATGCGAAATAAATGCAACATTTTAAGCGAATGCTAGGCAAGCAAGTAAACTCGAGCCAAACTACACCTCGTGCAGAAAGGATGTAAGAAAATTATGGAATTCTCACTGCAAATACAGTGCACATGTGCAATAGATACACAGAGCGGACATGTGATTGATAACAGGGTTGAGCCCTTAATGAAACAAGAAAATGAGCTCAAAAAAATGACCTTTTCAGTTTTGGTCGGAGCTCAAATCAATAAGCATGTATGGCTAAGAAAAGATACCAAAATAAGCTCAAAAAAGGAAAAACACTAC
>NW_021024687.1:4509464-4521430 GCF_004153795.1 Camellia sinensis
TGGATTGGACCCGAGGTATTTGAGGAACTACGGCACCTAGACACCCCAGTGGCGGAATTCAAAGTCACATTTATTAGTCTAGCACATTTCGCACCCAAGCTTGTGGTGACTGAGGAGCGCTGGTGTGACAACCCGTTCTGTGATATGCTGTTACTCTTTAATTATCTTTGCAATTGTGTGCTTAATGTGATTTTGGATGCTAATCATGTGATTATATGTGTTTTTGAATTTATATTTGTCCATCACAGAGATATTTGTTCTATATTCTGCCATAACCTAAAATTGAGGGCCGTAGAGGCGGCAGAAACCAAAATTGACTGTACCATTGTGATTAGCATAATTTTTAGAGCCTACAGAGAAATTAAATTAAAAATTTATTCGAATCAAGTAATTAGATTAACTTGATTAAAACAAGTGTAATTGATTAACCTTAATCAAGCTTAATTAGTTAAGCTAATGATTTCATATATATGTGTGTTTAGTTGTCTACTTAAGACTTTGTTGAGCTCAAACTTGCTGGATGAGAGCATATAAAGAGAGAATAGTGAGTTCTAGAGAGAGATTGAGTCAATTTAGAGAGAGAAAGGAACTCAACTTGGAGGATTGCTTAGTAGATTGAAGTTTTGTGAAGAACAACTTAAGCTCTTGCTAAATTGAGCTATATTGAAGTTCCTAGGTGAGTGTTCGAGCCATAATTCTTGAATTTAAGTCACTTAATTGCAAATTCAAGGTGAATATGTAATTAAGTGTATGAATTGAGCTAAGATTGTAAGAATTGAGATCGATTTGCACATGTATGTATGAATTTGTTATGAAATCTCATTGTAGAGCATGAATCATGTAATCCATGTGGAATTGAGAATTGTTTGGCACATGCATGCATGAATTGTTATGTTTTGAAGTTCAATTTTAAGCTTAAAAGCTTGTGGGTGCAAGGTATAAAAGATTGTTTGTTAAATATAAAGTTCAAGGTTTGAATTTTGTTGACTTCATGGAATTTTGAGTTATGGGTTGAAACTAGCTTCAAATATATGTATTTGGGAGTGTTCTTGCATGTTTGAGTGAGTCGTGTATGAATTTGGAGCCTTGGAGTTGTGTTTGAAGCTCAAACTAAATTCTGAAAATTCTAGAATTCGAGCAGTTCGCTCAAGCGATGCAAGTGTCGCTCGAGCCTACATTTCCAGCTCCCAGTACTTTTGCAGACATTGGAGGTTGGCTTGAGCATCCAAAAGACTGCTCGAGTGACCATCCTTTATTTTTGGTCTTGGCTCGAGCGACCAAGAAGTTGGCTTGAGCGTAAAATGAGATTATCCAGTATTTTTGCCGACCAGGGGGTTTGCTCGAGCGACCAATGTTGCGTTCGAATGAAGTGCCCTATTTCAAGAAACTTTGAAAAGTTGTTTTATGTTTTGATTTTCGTTCTTTTTTCATTTCTGAGCATTCTTAGACATACATTGAACATTTTAAATAAACTAAAGAGTTAGAAATAAGCCTAAGAAAGATAAACGAATTTGAGAACGAATTGAATTATATTGTGACTCAATTTCTATATGTGCTATGAATTGTGTAAGGTCAATTGCGAGAACGAATCAACCATTTGAACACGGTGAGTAATATCTTAGTAAAGATATTTTCATGTATATTATTTTCTAAATACCACCCATGTGGTAAGTTTTCCGAACTCATGAATGTGTATTATGAGTGAGTATTCTACTTGTCTGATTCGTAAAAGACTTGAAACATGACTAATAAGCATGAAATTATAAGATTGGACTACAAGTCATTTTATATGAATACAGAATGGGCCCAAGGCCGTTTGGTATGATTGATGAGAATATGAAATGGGCCCAAGGTCGTTTGGTATGTTTGATAAGGACACGGAATGAGCCTTAGGCCGTTTAGAATATTTGACAAGATAGGCCTAAGGTCATCTTATATATGAAATGGACCGAAGGTCGTTTCATATGTTTGTTAGATGGACCGAAGGTCATTTTGAATAAGGAATTAAGTGGACTAAAGGTCATTTTGAATGTGAATACAAATGTGAACATGATCATGATTATCAATGTGTGTATGAATATTTTGGACTGAAGGTCGTTTCAATTACGGACCGAAGGTTGTTTTGTATATGAATATGTTGGACTCTAGGTCATTTCATCCTTTCAATACATTCTACGAATAATGGATTGGACCCGAGGTCGTTCTGTTATGATTTGCTTAAGTCTGTTATAAATGAGAATTGTGCTTCATGTGTATTAAGTACAAGTATGACTTGTATCTCATTCATTAACCTCTTTACTCTGGTATTATTCACTAGCCTTAGTTCACTCTTTATTTATATGTATGCAAGTGAACAATGGGATGTCCAGCCCTAGCCCTAGTGAAATTGTGCAAAGAGCACCAAGTTCTGAAGTCAGCCAAGGTTGCCTCACGTATGAGGCTTTTGATTTTCCTTTTTGTTTTCTTTTGTGGTCATGTGTGACCAAGTTTGTATATAACCCTAGGTTTTTTTTTTTTGAGGTTGTTTTCAATGATCCTTGGCTTATGATATGACAATTTCTGAATGATTCTAGACATGTATAATTGATTATCATCGTATGATGTGTGAGTTATTATATATATGTGTGTGTGTGTGTGAAAGATTTTTATTTTACCACATATGCACAGCTCATTGGAAAATCTTTGTGTTTTTGCTTCTGTTTCTGGCCCCCTATTGATAAATATGTTTGATTTTCTATCTAAGGTCATAGGTATTCTCATGATTACTAGCCGGTTATTATCCTAACTTCTAGGGGCGAGTTCGGGTCATGATAGCCGGTGTCTAGAATTTGAGAAGAGATTAAGAGCTAAGATTCTAATGAAAGTGATGGGTAACGTGGATGACAGATTAGTGGAGGTCACCGCTCATGTAGAGATTATGTTAGAGGTAGAGGAAACTAGGCAGAGGTATAAAAAGGCCGAGCTACACAAAATCTAAGGGTGATACCGGATCTTCCAATACAAGTCACATGTTAATTTTTCATCAATTTATGTAACAGTTTGTCAATAAAAGATTTGCATTAATGCAAATTTATAGTTTAAGGTTGTCAAATGTAACATTTTTCAATGAAAGGGGTAAAGTGAGTGAAGTGCAATTTTTCTAATAGCTAAAAAGATAATTATGTCATAAAGATCCAGATTGAAAATAAATAAACAAATAGTAAATGAAGGATGTTAAGTGTTGGCTTTAATTTGAGAGTTGAAATTATACATAACAATAATTGAGAGTGGCAAACAGTGGTGGAGCTAAGAATTTAGCGAAGGAGGGCACAAATTAATGACAACACTGATTTTTTTTTTCCCTCATAATAAATGACAATGAGACATTACTAAACTTAAATATTAAGAATGCATTTGGATAAGTGTGTATTTTAAATTAAGAAATTTGAGGTTAAATTTTATACAAATACTGGAGTGTAACTATTTTAGGTGGATTGAAAAATTATTAAAAAAAATAAAAAAAATAAAAAATAGATAAGTCAAGATAGAAATGATATATTTTACTAGGGAAATTTTATAAAATACACAATAAAAAAAGTGTCTATCATTTGTCGTAATTATAATCTTTGTAGTCTTTAATTATGAAACGTTGTGGTGTTAATTATAACTAAGTTATAATTTCTTGTAGTTATTATTTTGATTATGACTGAGGTCTTTGGTTATGCATAAAGTAATGTTTCATTATGACTCATTATTATGTTAGTTATGATCTATTGTGATTGTTATTTTTTTAGTTATGATAGATGTGGTATTTAGTTATAATTTATAGTGATCATCTTAGAACTTATGACTAAAAAGTAATTTAGTTATGACACTTTATAATATTAAAATTACAGAGTTTAACTTGTTTATGATTGTAGACACCCCATTTTTGACCGTCCTCAAGACTTAGATGTCATCGCTTGTGCACTCAATGATTATGATTGCGTGTGCTCGTTTTGGTACTCGAAGTCCTCAGCGGAATGTCCGGCCTTTAAGCCTTCAAACCCTGTCTATTTTATGCCTTGTTTTGGACTAAACCCTTAGTGTTTCAAACCCAAAACCTTAAACCTTCAAGCCTGCAACCCCTGGTGGTTGCCGGCCACCAAATCAGGCTGTCAGCCACCAATTGAGGCTGCCGGCCATCACTGGTGGCTTGCTAGCCGCCAGTGACCTTTTTGTAGATATTTTGTTAACAGCTGTTCTAGTTGTTGGCACAAATGTCTTTATCTCTCTACACGTGTATGGAGGGATTTTTCTCAGCCAAATGCATGCTTTTTTATATATATGCGGTCTCCTTCCCTATTTTTGAGGGTTAGAAATTTTGGAACAAAAATCTCTCTCTCTCTCTCTCTTGCAAATTTGTGCACATTAGCCTAGTTAAACTACACTTTAGCCTACACCTCCTTAACCGAAGTTGATCATCTTTGAGCTGAGGTTCCTTGAAGCCTTCTTGGAGCTCTTGAAGGTGGTTTTGGCTTGAATTGTTGCCTAAAGTTGATCTTTGCTTCAAAAGGTATACTGCTTCCCTTTTAAGTTTGCCTTGTATACTTGTTTTTCTATCTATTCCTACTTTTTTTGGGTTGTTTTTGGGCCATAAAAAACTCTATTTTTGTGGGTTGAAATTGGTGTTTTAGGCCATTTAAGGTTAGAGGGGTATCTCACTCTTCTTTATTCCTTGCTTGAAAGGCTTTTCCACCTTTGTTTCCCACCGTCAAATTATCTTTTATTGGGCTTTTCAACACTGAATTTCAGAGTATTTTCAGTGATAAAAATCATGTTTTGAAGTCTAAAATTGGAGCGGTTAGCCTCTCTTCTTTGTGTCTAGTTTGCTAGCCTAGTTAGCTCTATAGTTAGCTTTATTTTCTAGCCTTTTGTAGCTTAATTCTAGCATGTTTTAGGCTCTCTTTTAGACTGTTTTAACTCTGTTTTTGTCTATTTATTACATTTGAGTCTTGTTTTGCATGCTTCTAGTGCAATAGTCCTCACAAGCTTGGTGTTTTAGGCCTTTAGACACCCCTTGTTTGAGTTTATTGCCATGTTTTAGAGCTTTTCTCACCTTAATTTTGCAACTTTAAGTCCACTTTGTTAAGTGGCAAAATCAAACCCTTTTCGAAAGTAAACATGAAATTGAATTGTTCCAATTTGAGCAAACTAGTCTATACCTTATATGCGCGCATCACATAGTAATGCTAGCCTAATAAACTGGAACAAAAGTATATAATGTACATAAGAATCATATCATGATTAGTAGAGGCCAATCTTTGATTGGGCGAGCGGGGGTGCTCAAATGTATTCATGACCTTCCCCTCTCGTACCTAAGTTCCCAAGCCGAGACAATCTTGGTGATGACGGACATGTGGCCATTGGCACGAGTTATGAGTTTCCTAGTGTAGACCGCCCCGGAGAACTCTCGACTCCGCGCGGGAGGGCGCGAATTCGTTTGTTCTTTAGCTACTACAGTTTGGACTCGCGTTACGGTTCTGAATCTAATCTCACAAAGTGCAATGTGAGACCGATAAATCACCAAAGAATCCAAATCTGGCAAATCATTTTGGAAAACTGGTTTTTATAAAGAAGTGCCAAACATGGACTGCTTTGCCAGATACAGAGTCGCCACCAAAATATTTTATTTTGGGGGAATTTAGGAAACCTTGACTCGTGCCTAAGGCCATGTGTCCGTCATCACCAAAGTTGCCTTGGCTTGGGAACTTGGGTACGAGAGGGGAAGGTCATGCAATGACCACCCCCACTCGGCCGATCAAAGATCGGCCTGTACTAAGCATGATATTTTATTTTTGAAAACACGTGTTCTTATTCCGGTTATTAACCTAGAATTACTATGTGATGCGCACAACATACAAGTATAGACTAGATCACTTAAGTTGGAACAAAACATTACATGTTCGTTTGTTTGAAAACGGTTTGAAGTTTGCTACTCGCAAGTAGGCTAAAAATGTGGATTTCAATGAATTGTTCCAATTCAAACAAGCCAACCTTCACCCACTGGCATTCAGGCAGTTATATCAAATAAGTAATTAGCCTCACGGCAAGCATGCTTTCATGGCAACATTAACACACATGCAGTATGCTAAAGCATAAACACTCACAGTGTACTCCGAGCTAAAACAAAGAACTAGCTAGAAATCATGCATGATCCTAGTTCATGTTAAGATGGCTAATGCAACACATGCAAAAATGCAACTTAGATAGGCTCGGCTATTCTAAAATGGCATATGAAATGCAACTTGATACATGTATTCAACTTGGAATTGAAATGCAATGCAGTTAGTATGATGCGCCGAGCCCGGTGCATGCAAAACAGATGAATGATGCATGCATGCAAGCATGAGGATGCTAATTGAAATATGCACTAAAACTAACTATCGTAAACGGTTAAGTAAAAGGGAGAAAGAAATGGGGGTTGGAAGACATGCATCACACACATGTACGCTTATTACAACAGTTGGCCGTCTTGACGAAGGGTCTGAATAACAAGCTAACTAGCTAATCTTAGCTAATTAAACTAATTATTATATCATAAAACTAGCCAACTAATTAAGCTATTACAGCACAAATTGAATAGTTAAACGCATTAACTAATTAAGTACAAACTGAATAGCTAACTAGCTAATCAAATCAGCTAAATAAAGTGATAAATTAGGAGCCTCAAGGCGGGAAGTATATGGATGCTCAGTTGCCTCGTTCGGAAATCCGTCACGATGCCCCAACTTGCCTCTGTTTGCAACTGTCCTCAGAACCTTGCACCAAGCTCCACAAAGCTTCAACTCCACCATGGGAACCTGTAGGAGTATGGCCGACCACCTAAGGATGTTGCCAGCCACTGGCCGACCACTTTCCATTGCTGTAAACCAGAAAAAGTGGTCGGCCAGCTAGTTCTTCTGGTCGGCCGACCAGTTTTGCTGCACTTCTTCACTTTGCTGCCACAGAGAGCAAGAAAGGGCATGGCAATGTATTTGCAAGGTATGTGTGCACAACCACCTCTCCCTATCATTTCATGATCTCAAGGGAGTGTAGTTCTCAACCCTTGGGCCACCAATCACGCATCTCGATGCATGAAGGCCGAGAAGCCAAATTGCACAATTCAATGTAAAATGAATGCTCACATAAACACATAAAGCCTTGACCTCTATCATGTATGATCAAGAGGGTCGGCAACCGAGAACTAAGGCACGTTTTATTACTTTAAGTATGAAACGTCCCTCGTTTCTCATGTTTGGACTAACACCAAATCCAAACACAATGCAACACAAGTATGCCAAATACAATGTAATGCATGCAACTCAATGTAATGCAACATTAGCATGCAAACAATCATGCAAGGGACAAGCATGCAACTACATGCAATGCAACATGATTAAACTGCCAACGCTAATGGCATGCATACTCAAAGCAACAAAATGGCATACACAATGCGATGTAAGATGGCATACACAATGCAATGCAACATAACATGCTCAATGGACTTAAACCAAAATGGACAGACCTCAGCCATGCCCAAATCAGTGGCCATAATGATGAAACTAATACATGAAGATCAAGACAAACATGCTCAATGCAATGGCCCATCAACTAGGCATAAGAGCACAACCCTCAAGAGTACTCAAAGAGTGACAAATGTGGAAGTGTAACAACACTATAAGCTCTGAAATTAAGCAAGAAATGATGCTGAATCATTCAAACAACATAAGCATGGCATGCTAGGGTCCTTAAGGCAAAAGGCTAGCAAAGAGGACTATACAAAGAGACATGCAACACATGGCACAAATGCATGAATCAACCATGGATAGAGCTTAATTAGGTCTAAACAAAGACCAAAACAAGCTAAGATGAGGGTTCAAGGACCTAGGCAAGATGGCATACATGCTGGGCCACAAACGAGGCAACAATGCATAACCTTCAAAGGCACTCAAAGCATGAAAGAGGTGGGAACATGGCGATGCTACATTCTCTGAAATGTTATGTCAAATGATGCCAAATCATCTAAACAACACAAATGAAGCATGCTACGGTACCCAAAGCTTGAAGCTAGCATATGCATTTGTACTACAACTATGCAAAACATGAAACATATGGTCAAGGCAACCCAAAACAGTCCTAGAACATGTCAAAATGAGTCTAAAACATGCATGGAAGGAAGCCAAAATAAGCTAGCACGGAGGGCATAAGACATGATGTATGCAAGGCCAAAATGGAGGATTACACTACACCTACCAAGACCAAGCATGAGATGACTTAACCAACAAAAGTCAAAGTTATACCATGGCAAAATAACCCCAAAAACACACTGAAATGATAGCTCGCAAGCTTAGGCATGAAGGCATACACAATGGTTCATGTTTAAGGCATAAAGGGGCAAACCCTCCAACGCATTGAAAGAGTGACAAATGCAAGTGTATGACCATGAAACATGCACTGAAATCTCATAACAAATGATTCCAAATCATTCAAACAGACCAAGCAATGCATGCTAGTGGACTTGACGCGCAAAGCTAACAAGCAAGAATGCATTATAGCTATACAAAGCATGGCATGCATGACCAAAACAACACAAATCAGAGCTAGAGCATGCTAAAACATGGACAAAAGCTTCTTAGAGTTAAGCCAAAATCATGCTAGAATGATAGTCAAAAGCATGATACACATTCATGGAATTGCACTACAAGTGCATGGAGCATGCAACGGGCTATCAAACCAAACCTTAACAGAGGTATAAGATGGCAAAACATCACCAAAAACATGCTGAGATGGAATGAAAACAAGCTAGAAAGAAATGCTACTTCATGAAGCAAACAAGACTAGTTTGGCGAGAAATACACTACAAGTGCATAAGGTATGCAAGAGATGACAAAACCAAGTAAAAACAGTGGTATGCCATGCTGAAATAACCCCAAATACATACTAAGATATGGCCAACATAAGCTTAACAAACATGCTCAAACATAAGGCAAATGAAGCAGGCATGCAAGACACAAGCAGAGGGGATGACCCTCTCCTATTTGGGACCTCAAAACACCATTTCCACCACTGAAATTCCTCTGAGTTTCAGTGGTGAAAAGGCCAAAACAAGGTGGTCCCAATAGCTTAAAAGGAAGGTTCAAAACAAGGCCTAACAAGGCACAAGAGGGGGTAGACTACCCCCAACACAAAAGTGACATTAAACAAATATTTTAAGGACCAAAAATCATAACTTTTTTTAGTAGAAAGTTAAGCTTAAATCAGCATGCAAATAGTTCCAAAAGCTTAAGCAAAACAAGGGTTTAAAAGGCTAGTTGTTCACCCTTGAAGAACACCTTCAAAGCTGCAACTCCAGCAGCTATTTCTGACCAAAACTAGTCCAAAAGCACTAAAAACAACCTCAAGAAGCCTCAGCAACAAAAGTATGGTGTTTGAGTGTGTGGTTGTGTGCAAAAGTATGATCAAATGACACTTTAAGGCACAAAAATGAAAGAGATGGAGGATTATAGAGACAAGGGTGTATCTATCTTTCCAGCCACTAAATTTTGAACCTAAGGCATAAGGGAGGAGGTTCTCTCATATAGAGAACAAAAGTGTAAGCTTATTGGACAAGCTTAGGGTCCAAGGCCATCCCTCCGTCTGTATGGAGGATGGTTTTAGTGTCTCCCAGCTATGACAGCTGGATGAAAATATCTCCAAAAAGGTGATGAAAAGCAGCCGACCACTTGAAGTGGTCGGCCAGCTACTTAAAGTGGTCGGCCGACCACCGCAAGTGGTCTTCCAAGAAGAAAACTGGTCGGCCATGGTGGGAGAAGATCTAGAGCATGAAAACAATGCAGTGGTGTGGTGGCCGACCAGAAAAGGTGGCCCAAAGACCAAGAAAACCAGTTGGCCGACCAGAAAACTGGCTGGCGGGGAGGAAAGTGGTCTCCAAGGGGAAGAACTGGTCTCCCACCCTTGTACCACCTTCCAAACAAGGAAAACAAGGTTTGTACCAAAAATAAACCAAAACGGATGCCATACGAAAGTTCGGGAGGCAAGGCACGCGACCGAAAGCCTCGAAAACTAGTCTACGGGCATCAAAAGTGGTCTCCCGGACCACAGTGTCCCTCTAGGCAGAGGCAACAAGGCGTGGTTCAAAAACCACGCTAAACGGAGAACGTTCAGCGGTCCCGAGACAAGGCGCGCGGCCGAAGGCTCCGAAAATTGGAAACTGGTCTCCAAACAAGAAAAGTGGTCTACGACCACAAAGAGGTGGTCTACAAGACCACTCCCTCCCTCTAGGGAAGAGAAACAAGGTTTGGTCTGCAAACTGAGCCAAAGCACAACGAGTTCAGAGGCTCGGAGGCAAGGCTCTCAGCCAAAACTCTAAAAACTCGAAACGAGCACAACATGCACAATCACCAAGCGCTCAATCAATGACGTTTGAGTCTTAAGGTCGGTCAAAAATGGGGTGTCTATAGTTTCCCCTCTTTGACAGAACTCGGAAGTCATAAGTGACGGGAGTGAATGTCAAAGCCCAGAGACGACCCTTTTTTGACAAGGTCGAAGACTTAGACAAACAGGCAAGATAATAAAAAGATGTGCTCGCAGGCAGGGGCAAGATGCAAATGACATGCACAATGCCGAACATAACTTATGATCATACAAAGAAAGCTGTAATGAAGCAATTATACAAAATAAATGCAACAGTTTAAGCGAATGCTATGCAAAGCAATACGAGCCAAACTACACCTCATGCAGAAAGGATGTAAGAAAATAACAATTCTCACTGCGTCTCACGCGGAGAAAGCTAAAAGCGACTACCGGGAACACCCAAAGTCTCAAACACAACATCTCTCAGCGTATCATACGCGAGAGAGAAAAGAGAGAACCTCTCAGCGTATCACACGCGAGAGAGAAAAGGAAAACCTCTCAGCATATCACACGCGAGAGAGGAAAGGCGAAACCTCTCAGTGTATCACACACGAGAGAGAAAAGGGAAAACCTCTCAGCGTATCACACGCGAGAGAGGAAAGGCTAAACCTCTCAGCGTATCACACGCGAGAGAGGAAATGTAGGAACCCACATTTTATGTCCTCATCATGATTCATGAGCATCTGTGTGATTATGACTTGTTAAGTTTGCATGTGTGTGTTGTGATTTGTTTCGCTTGAGTTAATGTGATCCATGCCTTGTTTTGAAGCCTTGTGATTTGTCTAAGTGTAGTATGCTTGTCTTGTTCCTTCCTTGATGTGAAACTTAGGTTACGCCTTGCCTGAGTTATGCTAGCCGATGTTATTCCAAACCGAGGTCATCCTTAGTCTAGTAATAGTATCTTGGAACCCCTTGTTGACCTCCGTCCTCGCCTTGACACATTAGCCGAGATGTTACCCTGCACCCAAGCGATCTCGTCCTGGAGTGGTACGACCTAGGCCGAGGTGTGGCGCATCTAGGCCAAGATGTGGCACAGCTTAGTCAAGTGTTGTCCTTCCTAGCCGAGGTCATTGTCACCTTAGTTGCCGAAGTCCTTTGTTAGCCGATGTCACCCCTTGCCGGAGTGTCATTCCATGTAGCTTGTTAGATACGCCTTGTTGTTAGCCGATGTCATTGCCCCGTCAGAGAGCCCATACCGCTTTGATTGTTGAACACCCTTCCACCATGCTTTGTCTGGTCTGTCAGTCACCTTTTCAGGTAGAACCCAACCAGTCGCCGCCACGTGTCTCAGCAGAGGGTTAACCCCAGAACCGGGTATAGAAAACTATCATTTGGTGTCATAACCTTGTCTTGTAGAGAGAGAAGCTCTAGGAGGAAGAAAGAGTTGAACTGTGAAGAAGTAGATCCTCAAGCTTGATTCCTAGAGATCCGACCGTTAGATCCGCGTTCTAAGGTTAGATTCTTGACCTACTCGTGATGTTCCGGCTCTCATGGACAACTCGGTTTATATGTATATTTTGCTTCCGCTCTTGTAAGCCCCATATTTCATACTC
>NW_021024687.1:4532245-4609745 GCF_004153795.1 Camellia sinensis
CAAAACAACCTACAATCGGGTAAGCAACCTGTCCTAGCTTGGAATGGTCACTACGGATTCCGAATATGCACTAGGTTGAATGGTCAAAAGGGTGCCCTGATAAAAATCGGAGTTTGTGTTCCCGTCGTGGAAGAGCCCGCAACCGGTCAACCTTAACTGGCGCAAGGCAGAAGCAAACACAAGGGGGTGAAAATCACTGCTATTTCATTCATAACTTTTGGCGTAACTGGCTCCAAGATAAAAACAGACTCAAAAGAAAGAGAAAAGACGAACACAAAACAAAATAGTGATGTCCGAGGTAACACCCCTGAAATCATTCGACTCTAACAAAACAGGACTGACTCGATACAACAAGACAGACCCGACTGACTCAGTACAAAAGACTGACTATATACAAAAACAAGACTGACCTAAATACCCAAGTCAGAAAGTACAAAAACTAGCATTCGCAAATGCTCAAAGTAGTGGGTGCCATACGCCACATCTGAAGTAAACTGAGTGCTGCCTGTAGGTGGTTCATTCCCTGATCACATACTCGTATTATCCCCCAAGTTCACTGATCCAGTGACGATAGACTTTGCTGAGCTTGGTGGGATGATGACCTCGTTGTCAAACAAATCCTGTACTTCGTGGCGAAGACAAATGCAACTGTCGGTGCTATGATCGGTTTGTTGATGGTACGCACAGTATTGGGTAGTATCATGACCGGGTGGAAGATGACTAGGGAGAGGCCGAGGATCGAGGGGTTTGAGATGTCCTTTTTCAACAAGGATTTGAAGAGCCTTAGACAAAGGCGTATAGAGGGCATGGAAGACCCTGCGACCTCAGGGTAGATACTTCGAGGTTTGTGGATTTTTGCTAGGCGCACCAACAAAGGGGTCAGCTGGTGCTGGCTTGGTTTTCTGATCTTTTTGGAGTGCAGGATTAGAGCTATCAGGATCGTTTCTGGTACGACGGCCCTTCTCCCTATTTTTCCCTTGATTTGAATTGCTCTCATTCTGAGTGATGAAAGCATCCTCCACAGTTTCTGCAACAACTGCGAGCACTTGCTGTTAGTTCTGTCCTTCGGCTTTCAAAGCCTTAACAACCCACAGAAGGTGTTCATAGGGATCAATGTCTGCCCCTACCTTGTTCTTTCCACTTGCCTCAGCTTGGTCGAAGGTTTGGGTCACTACATCAGAGCGGAGCCTTGTTGTTGTCGACATGTCATTGCCCATACTTGGGATGGCTTTAGGTTGGCCAATTTCAGTTACAATTCACCCCAGGAGTGGGGAGTCTTCTGTTGTGAAATTTTCGGCATGTGATGTGGTCGATAGCGGAGCCGATAGTTCAAAGGCTAGATCGGCCATAGTTCTCTGAAGATCGCCAATCATTACCATCAGCTCAAAAGTGGTGGGCTCATGGGTTTGAGATGATTGGAGTTCCAAGACTGGATGTGTGGCAGGCGCCCCAGATGGGCGTTGCATTTCAACGTCGGTCTCACCCTGCATGGTGATTCCCTGGTTCAATGCCGCTGTCATGACCACAATTTCTTTCGAACTTTGCGTCATCATGAGTCCACTGAACTGAACAGAGGTGATGTGACTGGTGACTAACGGATCAGATAAACCGGTGAGCCTTGACTGGCCTTTCTCTACCTTGCCTCAGTGAAGGAAAACACTGGCTGCTCTGAACTGAATCTCTGACCTGACAAAGTCTATCAGCACAAGTCCAATGTACCCGGGGGATATTGGAGCCTTCTGAAGCTACGGTTCCAAGACCACCCCCCTTGCAAAAGAGAAAACAGACAGCATCTCAACTTAAATTCACCAGAACAGACATAAGCATAGCTGAATAACTATGCTCTCTACTGAATTCTGCCCAAAATTCTGCCTGTAAACTGATACCCTCAGGTAAAACTGATTCCCGAATACTGATGCCCTCAGGCCTGATACCCAAACTTGCAAACTGATACATACAACCCTGTAGTGACACACTCTGACAGCACGTATCAAGCAAATGAGAGCCAAAACACCCCTATGTTGGGGTAGGGTTTCCCTGTCCTATTTTGTCAGGAGCTAGGGTTTCACTACGCACACAGTAGTTTCAAAACAACCTACAATCGGGTAAGCAACCTGTCCTAGCTTAGAATGGTCACTATGGATTTCCGATATGCACTAGGTCAAATGGTCAAAAAGGGTGCCCCGGTAAAAATCGAGGTTAGTGTTCCCGTCGTGGCAGAGCTCGTAACCAGTCAGCCTTATGGCGTGCTTTTCCAAGCAAGCCTCCAGCAAACCGTTCAGGAATAGCATACAGCAAACACGGTGTCCTAGGTGCACCAATGCAAATGCAATGCAAAGAGACACATAAGTATAAACAAAACAAGATATCATGAGTTCGAGTCAAGTTCTCTAAGTCCCCAGCAGAGCCGCCAGAAACTGTAGACCATCCCAAAGAACTGCTGGCTCCGCGCGCGAGGGCGTGAATTCATTCATTCTTTGGCTACTACAGTTCAGACTCGCGTCACGGTTCTGAATCTAATCTCACAAAGTGCAATGTGAGACCGATAAATCACCAAAGAGTCCAAATCTGACAAATCATTTTGGAAAACTGATTTTTATAAAGAAGTGCCAAACATGGACTGCTTTGCCAGATACAGAGTCGCCACCTAAATATTTTATTTTGGGGGAATTTAGGAAACCCTGACTCGTGCCTAAGGCCACGTGTCCGTCATCACCAAAGTTGCCTCGGCTCGGGAACTTGGGTACGAGAGGGGAAGGTCATGCAATGACCACCCCCGTCGCCCGATCAAAGATCGACCTATACTAAGCATGATATTTTGTTTTTGAAAACACATGTGTTCTTATTCCGGTTATTAACCTAGAATTACTATGTGATGCGCACAACATACAAGTATAGACTAGATCGCTTAAGTTGGAACAAAACATTGCCTGTTCGTTTGTTTGAAAATGGTTTGAAGTTTGCTACTTGCAAGTAGGCTAAAAATGCGGATTTCAATGAATTGTTCCAATTCAAACAATCCAATCTTCACCCACAGGCATTCAGGTAGTTATATCAAATAAGCAGTTAGCCTCATGGCAAGCATGCTTTCATGGAAACATTAACACACATGCAGTATACTAAAGCATAAACACTCACAGTGTACTCCGAACCAAAACAAAGAACTAGTTAGAAATCATGCATAATCCTAGTTCATGTTAAGATGGCTAACACAGCACATGCAAAAATGCAACTCAGATAGGCTCGGCTATTCTAGAATGGCATATCAAATGCAACTTGATACATGTATTCAACTTGGAATTGAAATACAATGCAGTTACTATGATGCGCTGAGCCCAATGCATGCAAAACAGATGAATGATGCACGTATGCAAGCATAAGGATGCTAATTGAAATATGCCCTAAAACTAACCATCGTAAGCGGTTAAGTAAAAGGGAGAAAGAAATGGGGGTTGGAAGACATGCATCACACACACGCACGTTTATTACAATAGTTGGCCCTCTCGACGAAGGGTCTGAATAACAAGCTAACTAGCTAATCTAAGCTAATTAAACTAATTATTACATCACAAAACTAGCCAACTAATTAAGCTATTACAACACAAATTGAATAGTTAAACGCATTAACTAATTAAGTACAAACCGAATAGCTAACTAGCTAATCAAATCAGCTAAATAAAGCGATAAATCAGGAGCCCCAAGGCGGGAAGTATATGCATGCTCGGTCGCCTCGTTCGGAAATCCGTCGCGATGCCCCAACTTTCCTCTGTTTGCAATTGTCCTCAGAACCTTGCACCAAGCTCCATAAAGCTTCAACTCCACCATGGGAACCTGTAGAAGTATGGCCGATCACCTAAGGATGTTGCCAGCCACTGGCTGACCACTTTCCATTGCTACAAACTAGAAAAAGTGGTCGGCCAACTAGTTCTTCAGGTCAGCCGACCAGTTTTGCTGCACTTCTCCACTTTGCTGCAACAGAGAGCAAGAAGGGGCATGGCAATGTATTTGCAAGGTATATGTGCACGACCACCTCTCCCTATTATTTCATGATCTCAAGAGAGTGTAGTTCTCGACCCTCGGGCCATCAATCACGTATCTCGATGCATGATGGCCGAGAAGCCAAATTGCACAATTCAATGTAAAATGAATGCACACATAAACACATAAAGCCTTGACCTCTATCATGTATGATCAAGAGGGTCAACGACCGAGAATTGAGGCACGTTTCATCACTTTAAGTATGAAATGTCCCTCGTTTCTCAAGTTTGGACTAACACCTAATCCAAACACAATGCCACACAAGTATGTCAAATACAATGTAATGGATGCAACTCAATGTAATGCAACATTAGCATGCAAACAATCATGCAAGGGACAAGCATGCAACAACATGCAATGCAACATGATTAAACTACCAATGCTGATGGCATGCATACTCAAAGCAACAAAATGGCATACACAATGCAAACAACAACATGGCATACACAATGCGATGTAAGCTGGCATACACAATGCAATGCAACATAACATGCTCAATGGACTTAAGCCAAATTGGACAGACCTCAGCCATGCCCAAATCAGTGGCCATAATGATGAAACTAAGGCATGAAGATCAAGACAAACATGCTCAATGCAATGGCCCATCAACTAGGCATAAGAGCACAACCCTCAAGAGTACTCTAAGAGTGACCAATGTGGAAGTGTAACAACATTATAAGCTCTGAAATTAAGCAAGAAATGATGACGAATCATTCAAACAACATAAGCATGGCATGTTAGGGTCCTTAAGGCATAAGGCTAGCAAAGAGGACAATACAAAGGGACATGCAACACATGGTACAAATGCATGAACCAACTATGGACAGAGCTTAATTAGGTCTAAACAAGGACCAAAACATGCTAAGATGAGGGTTCAAGGACCTAGGCAAGATGGCATACATGCTAGGCCACAAACAAGGCAACAATGCATAACCTTCAAAGGCACTCAAAGCATGAAAGAGGTGGGAACATGGTGATACTACATGCTCTAAAATGTCATGTTAAATGATGCCAAATCATCTAAACAACACAAATGAAGCTTCCTACGGTACCCAAAGCTTGAAGCTAGCATAGGCATTTGTACTACAACTATGCAAAACATGAAACATATGGTCAAGGCAATCAGTAATAGTCCTAGAACATGTCAAAATGAGTCTAAAACATGCGTGGAAGGAAGCCAAAATAAGCTAGCACGGAGGGCATAAGACATGATGTATGCAAGGCCAAAATGGAGGATTACACTACACCTACCAAGACCAAGCATGAGATGACTTAACCAACAAAAATCAAAGTTATATCATGGCAAAATAACCCCAAAAACACACTAAAATAATAGCTCGCAAGCTTAGGCATGAAGGCATACACAATGGTTCATGTTTAAGGCATAAAGGGACAAACCCTCCAACGCATTGAAAGCGTGACAAATGCAAGTGTATGACCATGAAACATGCACTGAAATCTCAAAACAAATGATTCCAAATCATTCAAATTGACCAAGCAATGCATGCTAGTGGACTTGACGCAAAGCTAACAAGCTAGAATGCATTATAGCTATACAAAGCATGGCATGCATGACCAAAA
Organism: Camellia sinensis; assembly: GCF_004153795.1. Taxonomy (NCBI): domain Eukaryota; kingdom Viridiplantae; phylum Streptophyta; class Magnoliopsida; order Ericales; family Theaceae; genus Camellia; species Camellia sinensis. The sequence goes on from NW_021024687.1 coordinate 4,537,865, forward strand.
CAACACAAATTAGAGCTAGAGCATGCTAAAACATGGACAAAAGCTTCTTAGAGTTAAGCCAAAATCATGCTAGAATGATAGTCAAAAGCATCATACACAATCATGGAATTGCACTACAAGTGCATGAAGCATGCAAGGGGCTATCAAACCAGACCTTAACAGAGGTATAACATGGCAAAACATCACCAAAAACATGCTGAGATGGAATCAAAACAAGCTAGAAAGAAATGCTACTTCGTGAAGCATACAAGACTAGTTTGGTGAGAAATACACTACAAGCGCATAAGGTATGCAGGAGATGACAAAACCAAGTAAAAACAGTGGTATGCCATGCCAAAATAACCCCAAATACATGCTAAGATATGGCTTACATAAGCTTAACAAACATGCTCAAACATGAGGCAAATGAAGCAAGCAAGCGTGCAAGACACAAGCAGAGGGGATGACCCTCTCCTATTTGGGACCTCAAAACACCATTTCTACCACTGAAATTCCTCTGAGTTTCAGTGGTGAAAAGGCCGAAACAAGGTGGTCCCAATAGCTTAAAAGGAAGGTTCAAAACAAGGCCTAACAAGGCACAAGAGGGGGTAGACTACCCCCAACACAAAAGTGACATTAAACAAACATTTTAAGGACCAAAAATTAGAAATTTTTTTAGTAGAAAGTTAAGCTTAAATCAGTATGCGAATAGGTCCAAAAGCTTAAGCAAAACAAGGGTTTAAAGGGCTAGTTTCTCACCCTTGAAGAACACCTTCAAAGCTGCAACTCCAGCAGCTATTTCTGACCAAAACCAGTCCAAAAGCACCAAAAACAACCTCAAGAAGCCTCAGCAACAAAAGTATGGTTTTGAGTGTGTGTTTGTGTGAAAAAGTATGATCAAATGACACTTTAAGGCACAAAAATGAAAGAAATGGAGGATTATAGAGACAAGGGTGTATCTATCTTTCCAGCCACTAAATTCTGAACCTAAGGCATGAGGGAGGAGGTTCTCTCATATAGAGAACAAAAGTGTAAGCTTATTAGACAAGCTTAGGGTCCAAGGCCATCCCTCCATCTGTATGGAGGATGGTTTTAGTGCCTCCCAGCTGTGACAGCTGGATGAAAATATCTCCAAAAAGGTGATGAAAAGCAGCCGACCGTTTGAAGTGGTCGGCCGACCACCACATGTGGTCTCCCAAGAAGAAAACTGGTCGACCATGGTGGGAGATGGTCTAGAGCATGAAAACAATGTAGTGGTGTGGTGGCCGACCAGAAAAGGTGGCCCAAAGACCAAGAAAACCAGTTGGCCGACCAGAAAACTGGTTGGCGGGGAGGAAAGTGGTCTCCATGGGGAAGAACTGGTCTCCCACCCTTGTACCACCTTCCAAACAAGGAAAACAAGGTTTGTACCAAAAATAAACCAAAACGAATGCGATACGAAAGTTCGGGAGGCAAGGCACGCGGCCAAAAGCCTCGAAAACTAGTCTACGGGCATCAAAAGTGGTCTCTCGGACCACAGTGTCCCTCTGGGCAGAGGCAACAAGGTGTGGTTCAAAAACCATGCTAAACGAAGAACGTTAAGCGGTCCCGAGACAAGGTGCGCGGCCGAAGGCTCCGAAAATTAAAAACTGGTCTCCAAACGAGAAAAGTGGTCTACGACCACAAAGAGGTGGTCTACAAGACCACTCCCTCCCTCCAGGGAAGAGAAACAAGGTTTGGTCCGCAAACCGAGCCAAAGCACAAAGAGTTCAGATGCTCAGAGGCAAGGCTCTCAGCCGAAACTCTGGAAACTCGAAACGAGCACAACATGCACAATCACCGAGCACGCAATCGATGACGTCTGAGTCTTAAGGTCGATCAAAAATGGGGTGTCTACACCTAGATTTCTCCAAAATATTTAGGTGGCAACTCTGTATCTAGCAAAGTAGTCCATTTTTTGCAATTTGATTCGAAATCAATTTTTCAAAAGATTTACCGGATTTGGACTCTTTGGTGTTTATCAATTTCACATTGCATTTGTGAGATTAGATTCAGAACTGTGGGAGTGGCTTCTTTTAAACCTCCGAAAGTGGATGCAAAAAAGTCAAGCTACAGTTTTTGGCAACTCTGTTAGGGATTTAGAGAACTTGACCCAAACTCATGATATGAAATTTTATTTACACTTATATGTTTCTTTGCATTTGCATTGGTGCACCTAAGTTACTGTGTTTCCCATCTACTATTCCAGGACGGTTTGCCAGAGGCTTGCTTGGAAAACGTGCCAAAAGGCTGACCGGTCTTGGGCTCTGCCACGATGGGAACACAACCCTTGGATCTGGACTACTGTTATACCGTTTCATCCTCCGTTCGCTTCTCGGTGTTAGGTGTGAGAGGTATATTAGGTAGTCTTACTGAGGTATCCTTTTTGACCATTCGGCCTAATTGCATATCAAAAGCCGTGGAGACTGTTCTAAACTCGGACAGGATGCTCACCCGAATCCAGGATTGTGTGAAACACCTCTGCTTGAATAGTGAACCCTAGTTTCTGACAAAACTAGGACAGGGTAACCCTACCACCCTCATAGAGGTGTTTTGGCTCTCACTTAACTAGTATGTGCTTTTAGAGTGAAACCCTACAGGAATATGTGTATCAGTTGAAAGTTTGGGTATCAGATTTCGGGGCAGGAGTCAGTATTGAGTGTAGTTCTACAGCTTTTGGTTACAACTATGAGTTGTCCACATCTGAGCTGAGGTGTTGCGTGGTTTCTGATTTTTGTTTTCCTTTTGCTTTATTTATTTTTGCAAGGTAGTTTATCACAATTGTTTCGGATAGTTCGATTACCCCCTAAGCACTCTAGACCCATGTAAGGAGACTTTACAGATCTGGGGATCTTGTTAGGGGACAGCATGTGTTTGCTTCGCTCCCACGGTTACGAGACGGAGGAGAGTTAGGTACAATTCACCAGTCCAGTGGACCCCCTTTACTTCACTTGCATCCAGTCAGGGACAGTCTTCTATATCCAGGCCAGCACGAGATCACTCGCCTATTCAGATGACTCAATACCCCGCAGTTAGTATGGAGGACTTGATCTGTCATCTCCAACAAACAATGAAAACTATGCAGCAAGATGCTACCTGCCAAGCTGAAGTTATAGCCCACCATGCTGACGTGATAAACAAGCTGCAGCAACAACAACCACAGCCCGCATCGGCTTCTGCTTCCCATGCACCTCCCGCTGGTATCCCAGCACCCGGAATCACTGCCAATCTCCAAGAGAATTTGGACAATCCGATAGACCCCATCCCACCTCAAGCCTCCAAGGCACCAGTGTACCAAACTGAGCCTGCATTTGAATTCAAAGTTGACCCAACTATATTAAAGGTCAATAAGCTAGAGAAGCTTCTCAAGTGGGCACAGGGCGTGAACTCAATCCCTAACATCAAAGATGGACACACCGCCTCCGTAGTAACTTTGTTAGACCGGTTCAAAATGCCATACATAGATCGGTTCGATGACTCTGGGGATCCCTTGGTTCATTTGCGATTGTTCTTTGATATCCTGCAGCCAATGGGCCTTACCAGACTTCAAAAGTTATCACTTTTCGGCCGGACCTTGTCAGGAATTGCAGCTATCTGGTTTACAAAGTTGGAGGACTCTGTGAAGCGGAGCTGGGAGGAAATGGCTGAGACCTTCATCGCACAATACTTATACAATACGCAGATCGAGGTCACAACCCATGATCTTGAGGCAACATGTCAGAAGCCAAAGGAGGGCTTCTTAGACTTTGTAATGAGATGGAGGACCAAGGCTTCGATGATGACTACTAGGCCATCCGAGAAAGATCAAATCAGGATGGTGGTTCACAATCTGCAAAGGAAACTATTGCAAAAGATGATCATCTTGCCATTGTTCATATTCACTGAGCTCCATGAGATAGGGGTTTAGATTGAAGATGCAATGAAATAGGGGTTGATAACCGATGAGAAGGAGCAGGTCAAGAGGCTTTTTTCACGCAGTTCCAATGCAACCACGAGTGGAAGCACAACTGCGTGGCCATCTGATGTGAGTGTCGTCACCACTACAGCCAAGACCGCCAACCTTTTTGCCAATACAACTCCACAAACCTCAAACAACCAGGCCCGATCTCAAAGGGCCTTTACGCCACTCTACATGCCTTTATCCAAAGCCCTGGGGGTGCTGTAGACCGCCCGGAACTCCGCTCCGGGCGGGAGGGCGCGAATCGTTGTTCTTAGTTACTACAATTCGGACTCCTGTCACGGTTCTAAATCTAATCTCACAAAGTGCAATGTGAGACTGATAAATCACCAAAGAGTCCAAATCCGGCAAATCGTTTTGGAAAACATATTTTGATCAAGAAGTGCCAAACATGGACTGCTTCGCCAAATTTCAGAGTTGCCACCTAAATATTTTATTTGTGAAAAATTTAGGAAAACCTGACTCGTGCCTAAGGCCACGTGTCCGTCATCACCAAAGTTTCCTCGGCTCTGGAACTTGGGTACGAGAGGGGAAGGTCATGCAATGAGCACCCCCGCTCGCCCGATCAAAGGATCGGCCTCTACTATCATGATATGTTGTTTTTGAAAACACATGTGTTCTTTTTCCAGTTTATTAGCTAGCTTACTATGTGATGTGCATAGCATACAAGTATAGACTAGATCGCCTAAATTGGAACAAAATATCTCATATTTGTTTGTTTGAAAATGGTTTGATGTTTCTACTCGCAAGTAGGCTAAGACGCGGATTTGCCACCCTCAAGTGGGCTTAGAAAACATGGTGATTTGCCACTTCAAGTGGGCTTAAAACTCACATTTCAATGAATTGTTCCAATTCAGGCAATCAAGCCTTCACCCATAGGCATTCAAGTAGTTATCTCAGTTAAGCAAATAGCCTCATGGCAAGCATTCTAAACATGGCAACACTTACACACATGCAAGGATGCTAAAGCATAAACACTCACAGTGTACTCCGAGCCAAAACAAAAGCTAGTTAGTAATCATGCATGATCCTAGCTATGTCAACTATGCAACACATGCAAAATGCAACTAAGTAGGCTCAGCTATTCTAAGATGGCATGTGAAATGTAGCACTTGATAACATGTATTCAAATTAGAATTGAAATACAACGCGGTTCGTATGATGCGCCGAGCTCGGTGCATGCAAAACAGATGAATGGATGCACGCATGCAAGCATAAGGATGCTAATTGAAATATGCCCTAAAACTAACCATCGAAAATTGATAAGTAAAAGGGAGAAAGAAATGGGGGTTTGGAAGACATGCATCACACACACGCACACTTATTACAACAGTTGTGCCCTCTCAACGGAGGGTCCAAATAATAAGCTAACTAGCTAATCTAAGCTAATTAAACTAATTATTACAAAATGGAATTAATTAACTAATCCTAGTTAACTAATTATTACAAAACAAGCTAATTAACTAACAAGTTAACTAACTAGTTATTACAAACACAAATGAATAGTTAAGCGCAATAACTACATAAGTACAAAACAAAGCATTAGCTAGCTTAAGCTAAGCAACTAATAAAGCAATTAGAAAGGGCCTCGGAGCGAGAAGCTCATGCATGCTCGGTCGTCTCGTTCGGAAATCCATCGCGATGCCCCAACTTGCCTCTGTTTTCAATTGTTCTCAAAACACTGTACAAAGCTCCAGATAGCTTTTGCTCCACCATGGGAACCTCCAGGAACATGGCCAACCAGTTGTTGATGTGGTAGACCACCTGCCGACCACTTACCTTTGCTGTAGACCAGAAAAAGTGGTCGGCCAACTACTTTTTCTGGTCTGCCGACCAGAAAATTTTGCACACTTCCAGTTTGCTGCAACAGAGAACAAGAAAGGGCATGGCAAAGTATTTGCAAGATATGTGTGCACAACCACCCTCCCTATCATTTCATGATCTCAAAGGAGTGCGGTTCTCAACTCTCGGGCCACCAACCAAGCATCGCAATGCACGATGACTGAGATGCCAAGATTGCACAATTCAATATAAATGAATGCACAAATAACACATAAAGCCTTAACCTCTATCATGCATGATCAAGAGGGTTGGCAATCGAGAAATGAGGCACGTTTCATCACTTCAAGTATGAAACGTCCCTCGTTTCTCATGTTTGGACCAACATCCTATCCAAACACAATGCAATGCATGCACATGGAAATAAAATGCAATGCAATATGAGCATGGCAAGTATAATGTAAACAACATGAGCATGCAACCACATAATGCAATGCAACAAGCATGCAACAACATAATGCAATGCAGCAAGCATACAACAACATGCAGACTAAATGCACTTCTATAAATGCTAGAATGACATGAATTAGCTTCTAACACATGAAGAATGCATGGATGGCATGTTCGAATGCTAAGGCATCAAAGCTAGTAAAAGGCACCTCACAAGCGGCATGCAAAACAATGCTCAATGGACTTACACCGAATATGGACAGACCTCAATCATGCCCAAAACAGTGGCCATAATGATGAAACTAAGGCACAAAAATGCAAGACATGCATTGGCTCATCAAGTAGGCCTAAGAACACAACTCTCAAAAGTGCTCAAGGAGTGACAAACATGGAAGTGTAACAACACTAAATGCACTGAAATCAAATGTGAAATGATGCCAAATCATTCAAACAACACAAGCATGGCATGCAAGAGTCCTTAAGCATGAAGGCTAGTAAAGGGGACTACACAAGGGGCATGCAATACATGGCACAAATGAATGAACCAAACATGGACAAAGCTCAAATAGGTCAAGACAATGACCAAAACATGCTGAGTTAGGAGCTCAAAAGCCTAGGCACGCATGCATACAAGCTAGGCCACAAACAAGGCAACAATGCACAACCCTTAGAGGCACTCAAAGGGTGAATGAAGTAAGAACATGGAAATGCTATATGCTCTGAAATAACATGATAAATGATGCCAAATCATGTACATGTCACAAATGAAGCATGCTATGGTACTCAAAACTCAAAGCTAGCAAGGCCAATTGCACTACAGCTATGCAATATAAGAACCATATGGAAAGTACAACCCAAAACAGTCCTAAATCATGCTAAAATGATACTAAAACATGCATGGACCAAAGCTAAAACAAGCCAGCAGGAAGGAAATAAGGCATGATGTATGCAAGGCCAAAAGGGAGGATTACACTACACCTACCATGACCAAGCATGAGATGGCTTCGCCAACAAAAATCAGAGTTATGTCATGGAAAAATAACCCCAAATACACACTGAAATGATAGCTCTCAAGCTTAGGCATGATGGCATACACAATGGCTCATGTTTAAGGCTTAAAGCATAAACCCTCCAATGCATGGAAAGAGTGACAGATGCGAGTGTATGACCACACTACATGCACTGAAATCACATATGAAATTATGCCAAATCCTCATAACAAATGGTGCCGAATCATGTAAATAGCCCAAGCAATGCATGCTAGTGGACTCAATACACAAAGCTAGTAAGCTAGATTGAACCATGGCTATACAAAGCAATACATGCATGACCCAAAACACTTAAAAAAGAGCTAGAGCATGCTAAAACATAAACAAAATCTTCTTGAAGTTGAGCCAAAAGCATGCTAGAATGATGGTCAAAAGCATGATACATGTTAGGCTAGTTTGGGGAATTGCACTACAAGTGCAAGGAGCATGCATGGGGCTATCAAACCAACCCAAAACAGATCTAAGGCATGTTAAAACAGCACTAAAAACATGCTAAGATATGGCAAAAATGGGCTAGCAAGGCATGCTAAGACATGAGGCATACAAGGCTAGTTTGTAAGAATTACACTACAAGTGTGCAAAGCGTGCAAGGGATGACCAAACCAAGCCAAAACAGTGGTATGCCATGTCAAAATAATCCCAAAAACAAGTTGAGAATAAGCCAACACAGGCTTAACAAATATGCTCAAACATGAGGCCCATAAAGCAAGCAACCAAGATACAAGGAGAGGAGATGACCCTCTCCTATTTAAGACCTCAAAACAAAAGTTTTACCACTGAAAATCCACTGGATTTCAGTGGTTAAAAGGCCAAGAGAAAGTGATCTCAAGGGCCTAAAGTGATGGTGTAAAACAAAGCCAAACAAGGCATGCAAGGGAGTAGATCACCCCCAACACCAAAGAAGCCTTAAACAAACATGTTAAGCACTAAAAATCAGAACTTTTTGCAGTAGAAAGTTAGGCCTAAAACAACATACAAATAGGGCCAAAAGCTTAATCAAAAACAAGGGTTTAAGAGGTTAGAAGCTCACCCTTGTAGAACAACTTTAGAGTAACAACTCCAGCAACTTTTTTGGATCAAAACCAGTCCAAAAACACCAAAACCAACTTCAAAGTGCCTCAGCTCCAAAAGTATGGTGTTTCACTATGTGTTTGTGTGTAAAAGTGTGAAGAAATGACACTTTCAAGCACAAATATGAAGAGCAAGAGCAATATAGAGATAGATGGTATATGTATAGCTCAAGCAACTTTTTCTGAACCTAAGACAAGAGGGAGGAGGTTTCCTCTTATAGAAAATCAAGAGCTCCAAGCAATCCCTTCATATGGAGGATGCAATCTGTGCACTCCAGCTGGCACAGCTGGCATCCACAACACCTACAGAAAGTGAAGGAAAGCTGCCAACCAGTTGAAGTGGTCGGCCAGCTACTTCCACTGGTCGACTAGCTACTTAAAGTGGTCAGCTAGCCACTTAAAGTGGTCTCCCAGAAAGAAAAGTGGTCGGCAGGGAAGAGAGGTGGTCTACACCAAGAAAGCAAGGTGGTGGCATGGTGGGAGACCACTTTTTCCAGCTGCAAACCACTTGTAGACCACCAAAAGTGGTCTACAGGGAAGAAAACTGGCTAGCGGGGAAGAAAAGTGGTTTTCAAGGAGAGAAACTGGTCTCCAACCCTCATTCCACCCTCCAAGAAAGGAAAACAAGGTTTGTGCCAAAAACAAACCAAAAAGGATGCAAGACAAGAGTCCGGGGGTCGAGGCGCGCAGCCGGCAGCCTCGAAAACTAGTCTACGGGCACCAAAAGTAGTCTATGAGGGAAAAGTGGTCTACGACCACAAAAAGTGGTCTCCAAGACCTCTGTGTCCCTCTAGACCAAGGCAACAAGGCATGGTCCGAAGACCGGGCCAAAAGGAGAACGTTAAGCAGTCCCGAGACAAGGCGCGCGACCGAAGGCTCTGGAAATCAGAAACTAGTCTACAGGAGGGACAAGTGGTCTACGACCACAAAAAAGTAGTCCACAGACCTCTCTCTCCCTCCAGGCAAAGGGAAGACAAGGTTTGGTTCAAAACCAAACCAAAAGGGAAGCAAGACAAGGCGCTCAACTGAAAGCTCTGAAAACCGGAAACTAGCCTACAAGAGGGAAAAGTGGTCTACGACCACAGAAAGTGGTCTACAGACCTCTCCCCCCCCCCCCCCCCGGGAAACAAGGCATGGTCCACAAACCAAGCCTAACCGAGCCGAAACACAAAGAGTTCAGAGGCCCGGAGGCAAGGCTCTCATCTGAAAACCCCAGAAACTCGAAACGAGCACAAACATGCACAGTCACCGAGCGCTCAATCGATGACGTCTGAGTCTTAAGGTCGGTCAAAAATGGGGTGTCTACAGGTGCTAATCAAAAAGGGACATCTTAAGCCGTTAGAACAACGCCCACTACCCAATCCTCTCCCACGTAAACACAACCCAACCAAATACTGTGCTTTTCACCAGCAGCACAGTCACGACGCCGACCAATGCTACAGGATGCGTCATGAGATTTAAGACCTTATTGACAACAAGATGATAACACCACCCCATAAGCCAAATATAACCACCAACCCTCTCCTGGCCCACAACTAAGTTCTTCCACCTCGAAACTTAAACCTAATGCATACACTAGCCATCCCATATGACCCCAGTGTATATATTACCCCTTCCCACCTACCCAAACCGACTGTGTTCATTCCTAAAAGCACAAACTTGTGCATAATGGACACATCCATACTTCAACCTGAATCCATGGTGGTGACAATGGCAGAATGAGGGAAGTTGAATTTGGAGAAGAGTACAAGTCCATTACCTGAGTGCTCTGAGGATTTGACTAAGGGGGTGTACAATCTGTGCTTCTACATTGTGCCAGTTAACCAAACCAAGCCCGAAGTGGTATTGCCAACAACAGTGGAGGTCAATATGGTTCAAGAGGATGGGCCAAGCCAAGGTCTGGATGATCTGGCAGAGTTGGAAGAAGCCTTAAACAATCTGTAGTTCTATGACAAACAAGATCAGGGGGACCTGCAGATTGACTGGTTTGATCTGAATGGGTTGACAGACAACTCCGGATGGCTTAGTGATGAACCTGACCGAGAGGAAGGAACTAAACCAAAACCTGAAGAAAATGAAACAAGAATAACTACAGTGGCCAAAATGGCCAAGGAAAAGGGGAAATTGCCGGAGAGCACTGGCATCAAGAATTTAGCTCAAGAACTGGGCATCGTGAGTATAGCAGATACAGAACAAGAAGCTGCGTTGAAGCGATTTGTGCAAGAAAGGGGTGAAAACGACCGGGAAACTAGAATAGCTCAACTCCTTGCGGGGAATACTTCTGATGAGGGAATGATTAAAACAAAGCTGGACAACTGTTTGTCAGCTGTCGGAGGTGCATGGTGGGAGGATGATGAACTGCATCTTGCCCACACTAACAAGGATTAGGACGAGTCCCTACCGAACAATACTTGGTACTCTAAAGAGATAAACCATATGACTAGAAGTGGGCAGTATTTCAAGCCACCGCACTTGGACCAAGATAAAGCCTCCAGGAAAGATAAAGAGGTAGAGAAGCAGAAGGAAAAACAATTGGAAGTAGAGGCAGTACTGAAACAACTGAAGAAAATTTAGGCCAATATTTCAATCTGGGGTCTGCTTATGGCTTCTCGAGTGCATCGATAGGATTACTATCAGCAATGGATAAAGCCAAACTATCCATCGACACTACCCTGGAACAGCTTATGGGATTAGTTTTCCCGAGAGGTGCTACGTTAACTCTAACCTTCCCAAACAAAAAACTGCCACCAGAAGGCTCAATACATAACAAACCTCTATACATATCTGTTGAGTGTGAAGAAAAATGGGTGCCAGTGGTATTGGTGGATAATGGGTCAGCAATCAATGTCTGTCCATCTCGTACAGCATATGCCATCAGCCTAAAACCAGCAGATTTCGTGCCCACAGCCCAGGTGATTCGGGCATATGAGAATACCAGTAGAGAGGTTATGGGCACGGTACAAATCAGAGTTCAAGTGGGCCTAGCTCAACAGGATATTGAGTTCCATGCCTTGGATGTGCCAGCCGCTTTCAATCTACTCCTAGGGAGACCTTGGTTGCACCAAGTGAAAGTTGTCTCTTCTACCCTCCACCAAATGCTGAAATACCCCCATAGGAAGGAAGTGGCTATTGTATTTGGCAATTCATCTATACATCCTCCGCCAGAGATAACTACACCTCTGCTGGAAATTGTTCATGGTGAGGAGGATGTATTCTTTTCAGGGTTTACCCTGGTTGAGGCCCGAGCAATATAGAACATCATGGCAGCTGATGAGGGCTTATATGTCAATGCCTAATCCATCTACTTCATGAACAAGCTACAACACGTGCCAGGAATGCGGCTGGGAAGAAGTGGCTGGAAGGGCGTTACAACATTGGCCAATGTGCCATATAATCCGCATGCCTTTAGTCTTAGCTATACGCCCACCAAAGAGGATTGGTTTAGGAAAGGCAAAGAGATGGAAGGCAGAGCCAGAGCTAAGCAGACCGGGAAGCACTACTAATCCAGGGAACGCTGAATGGTCACTTTGTTCGGGAGGGAGACGACTTTCCATTTTGCGGTTTCCCCGAACCCTGGTTCAACTCCGAGAAACAGCGTGTTCCCGGCTTCGAAATTTTCTTTGATTTGCAGCTGCAAGACAGTGATACAGAGGAAAGGGCTTAGCCAATTACTGCTGAAGTTGGGAAAAGCATGGAAAATGACTCAAGCAACAGCGAGCTTGAAGTAGGAGTAGCATTGGCATGTCTCCTTTCATATCTTTCGGTCGACTCAGAGAGCTTGGGGATAACCTAACCATTTCCATGATCAGGGACCAACTGGGTGTGAACCCTTCTAGTAACATTTTTGATACATCTGATGCAATATCTCTCGTTTGGTAGCTAGATGAGGGCTACCTGCCCGTTAGTTCTGAGTCGGGTATTGAGCCAGAAACTAATTCCACAGAGTCAGTGGAATCGGATTTAGATTCCAGTGCTTCTGGGTTGGAGTCTGGTATACTTGGGGGTGATAACTCGGATGCCAAGGTCTTGTCCCGATCATCCTTTTCTTTTGCTTTTGAGTCGGTTGCAATCGAAGAGTTGGATGAGCTTGACCTTGTGAATGAAAATGCCACTACAAATTTTGAGTATTTCTCTGTGCCGCTTGTTTATTGCATTGATCATGATTTCAAAATTTTGATGAAAACGAAGAGGAAGGAATTCCTCTGGTTTTGAAAAAAATTTATTAATCGAGAGGATGAGAGGTTTGCAAAACCCCTTGCTGATGAAATCATTGCTTTTAACGTGGGTACTAAGAAGGATCCACGTTTGGTCCAGATTGGGTCAACGTTGTCTGCCGAGGAGCGCGAGCGCTTAGTCGCCTTATTAAAAGATTTCAAAGATGTTTTCACATGGTCCTATGAAGACATGACTAGAATCGATCCTGAGATTGTACAGCATCGGATCTCTCTTGACCTCGAGGTCTGACCTGTCAAACAGAAATTATGGAGAATACGTCCGGATTGGGCTTCGAAGATTAAAGAGGAGGTCACCAAACAGATCGAGGCAGGATTCTTGCTTGTGTTTGAGTATCCAACGTGGTTGGCCAACATTGTTCCAGTCCCGAAGAAGGATGGCAGAATCAGAGTCTGTGTTGACTTCAGGGATTTGAATAAGGCTAGTCCGAAGGATGATTTTCTCCTACTACATATTGATGAGTTGGTGGACATCACCGCAGATCATGCATTGCTCTCCTTCATGGATGGATTTTCCGGGTATAACCAAATTCTGATGGTGCCCGAGGACAGAGAGAAAATTGCCTTCACTACGCCGTGGGAAACCTACTACTATCGGGTGATGTCGTTTGGGCTGAAGAATGTAGGGGCTATTTATCAAAGGGCTGCAACCACAATTCTGCATGATATGATCCACAAAGAGGTCGAGGTGTACTTGGACGACATGATTGTCAAGTCCAAAGAAAGAGAGGGCCACTACACCGCCTTGAAGAAATTCTTCCAACAGATCAGAGAATATAGAATGAGGTTGAATCCACAAAAGTGTACTTTTGGCATGACAGCGGGGCTGGGTTTCTTGATCACACAGAGGGGCATCAAGGTAGATCCTTCCAAAATCAAGGCCATCTTATAAATGCCACCACCAAGGACTAAAAAGGAGGTGCGAGGCTTTCTGGGTAAAGTGCAATTCATAAGACGGTTTATTTCTAAATTAACCTTGACTTGTGAACCACTTTTTGGTCTCCTTAAGAAAGGAAAGAAATTTCGATGGGATAACTGATATCAATTCGCTTTTGAGCAAATCAAGCAATACCTTCAGAATCCACCTGTGTTGTCGCCACTGGAGCCAGGGAAGCCTTTGATTTTGTATCTGTCAATAACGAACACAACGATGGGATGCATGCTTGCTCAGAAATCTGAGGATAGGGTGGAGAAAGCCATCTATTATTTTAGCAAGAAAATGCTGGATTATGAGACCCGTTACACCTCACTGGAGAAAGCTTGCCTAGCCTTAGTATGGGCTACCAGGAAGTTGAGGCACTACTTGTTAGCTCACTCCGTAATTCTGGTTTCAAGATTAGATCTCATCAAATATCTCTTTGAGAAACCAGCGTTTATGGGTAGGCTAGCCCGTTAGTTGCTTCTTTTCTCCGAATTTGATCTGAAGTATGTCACACGCAAGTCGGTCAAGGGAAGAGCGATAGCAAAGTTCCTGGTAGATCACCCAATAGAAGGGGATGAAGTTGTAAAATACCTGTTCCCAGATGAAGCCATTCTGCAAGTCAAGGAAGAGATTTGGACAATGTACTTTGATAAAGCGTCTAATCAATACGGTTACGGGATAGTTGTGTTGTTGATAGCACCCGACAATTCCCATATACCTTTAGCCTTCAAACTCCGGTTCAAGGTATCCAACAACAAAGCAGAATACGAGGCGTGTATCGCTAGTTTGGAAGCCACCCTAGAACTAGGGGCAAAAAGGTTGGACATCATTGGGGACTCAAACCTAGTTGTGTCTCAAGCAAATAGAGATTGGAAGGTCAAAGAAGAAAAGATGAAAAACTATCACCAGACCCTGGTCATTCTGATTCCTAGGTTTGAAGAGTTGACTTTCACGCATCTACTAAGAGAGAACAACAAGTTCGCTGACATTTTATCAAATCTATCTTCTATGATAGACATCCCACTCAAAGTCTAGATGCGTTCGATCATCATTGAGCAGAGACACACACCGGCCTATGAGACTATCGCCATAATAGATGAAAAGCAAGATCAAAACCCTTGGTTCTATGATATCTGGAACTTCTTGGAAAATGAGGGTTATCCACCAAGGGAAAATGCCAAAGACAAAAGGTCAATACGGTGGATGGCCATTCAATTTATCATCTGAGAAGGTAAACTGCACAAGAGAGGTCATCTGGGAATGCACAAGTTGTGTGTTGAAGCAGAAGAGTCAAAGCGCCTAATGGAGGCTATCCATGGGAGAGAGTGCGGAGCACATATGAACGAAGTAATGTTAGCTTGGAAAATTCTCAAGCAATGTTACTACTAGTCTACCATGGAGGACGATTGTATCGGCTTTATTCGGCGATGCCACAAATGCCAAATTCATGCTAATCGCATGAACATCCCACCGTTGAAGCTATACAACATGACTTCACCTTGGCCTTTTTCAGTTTGGGGAATTGACGTCATCGGCGCAATTACACCGAAAGGGTCAAATGGGCATGAATACATTCTAGTGGCATTTGATTATTTCACAAAGCGGGTGGAAGCTCAGTCTTATGCAGTGTCGAAAGCAGCGCATGTGGCTAAATTCATCCGAAACAACACCATTTGCCGATATAAAGTCCCAAACGAGATCATTTCAGATAATGGCTCCCATTTCAAGAAGGAAGTGATTGACTTGTTGGAGAAATACAACGTGGCTTTCCATAAGTCATCTACATACCGGCCACAAACCAATGGAGCTATTGAGGCCGCTAACAAGAACATCAAGCTTATTTTGTAGAAAATGGTTGAGACCTACAAGGACTAGCCAGACAAATTGCCATTCGCACTCTGTAGCTATAGAACTTCAATCCAAACGTCCTCCTTATTCTCTTGTCTATGGGATAGAAGTTGTTCTGCCAATCGAAATAGAAGTCCCGTCACTGTGAGTTATGGCTGAGTGTCAAATAGCAAAGGTGGACTGGCAACAGAGCAGGTTCGAAGAGCTGATGCTATTTGATGAGAGAAGGCTAAAAGCATTGTACCATGTTTAGGGTTATCAATGCAGGATTGCCAAGGATTTTAACAAGAAAGTTAAGTTTCAAAATCTTAAAGAAGGGGATTTGGTGCAAAAACACAACCGAGCTCCCATCCACAACCCTAGGAGCAAGTTCAGACCAAATTCGATTGGTCTTTACATCATTAAAACTATCTGGTTAGGTGGAGCTGTTATTCTCATGGACCTGGATGGCCTCAAATTTTCCCAACCGATCAACATGGACAAGTTGAAGAAATACTATCCCTGAAAGGCTTGCTAGGCCGAAAACCCAAAAAGGCGACCTAGGCAAAAGTTAGAGCATAAAAAAAATTGGAAATAAAGAAAAACTAAACTCATAAGGTTAAAAACCCTAAAGGGCAGCCTTGGCAAAAGTTAGAGTGCAAAAGAAGAGTGTTAATACTTGAGTGAACCCGAACCGAACTACGTAAGGCTTGATTCCCATCTTCGGGATACGTAGGCAACTTCATCCTAAAGTCCGGCCATAAACACCTCCAACTTAACTATCCTGTCCATATGTCTGATCAAGTCATCTTTGTCTATTTTTTACCGAAAAGTTTGGTTATGATCTTTATTTTGAGAGAAGAGCTGGTTACGGTGTTGAGTAGTGTTATTCAGTCAAGGGGCAATCTGTGATCTTTGGATTTGAGGTTGTACATCTTGAAGATTTATTCTGTGTGTGTCAAGTGGCGATCCTTATCGCAAATGGTTTTGAAAAGTTTTGATAAAATTGATTTTTGCTCAAATTTTACCTTTTACAACTTGGATCGTTTTTGGACCAAAAGCAAAATTTTCAGTGCTAACAACTTTAATTTCATTGATTTCAATTCAAAGTTCTCCAACTCTCGATACAAATCAAAGTTGCTTTTATTACATTCATAAAACTTGAAAAGTAAGATCAAAGTAATAAACTAGGGGCATAGATGAGTCAGGTGCTTCTGCGTCCCCCGCTTGTGCTTGTGGAAGCTTCTGATGCCAAGGTGGTCCTGGTTAGTGTCTCATCCTCGAGCCAAGCCAGGCACTCGCCAGAAAGGGCGCAGCTGAAACTAGGGATAGGGGCCAGAAGCTCTTTGTCCTCCAAGCAGTGAGGTACTTAGCCAAATGTGAACCTCGAACGGGGAGTGAAATTGGGTACTCTACCCCCTCTTTTGGACAAGTCTGATCATGTCCAAACTGACGCTTACACCTGAATGGGAAGTAGAATACATAGTGTGTCAAGCCAATCAACTGAATGCCACGCTGTCGAGTCATGCTGTAGCTCATTTCGGTCAAGTTAATCCAGGGGCAACGCCAAGCAATGTCAACAGCAGACCTGTTGCACATCTAGTGGCACCACCATCCCTCATTCAAAAAATCCACTAGCTGTTGACAGAAGAAGTACGCTCGAGCTGAGTATGCGAGGCAAGAGTCCACTACCTTCAGCTTGTCCATAAGCCACACCTAAGAGAGGGATGAAAGAAAAGAGAGATTAAAGAATAGAGAGATGTATGTTAAGAGAAAAGTGAGAAAAGGGCTTTGAGAGAAAAACAGAGCATGAGTGCCGAGTGATGTGAGAAACACATATGAGAAAGAGTGGGAAACATTACCTGAAGAAGTAGTGGACTTTCTGCGAATTTGGTAGTCTCTCATCGATGGAAGGCGTCTAAGCCCATCAAAGTCTGGGCCAGCACCAAGCCAATACAACTCTTGCCCTCTTTCAAGCCTTGTGCCACTTCAATTTGTTGAATGCTAGACCCTCCAAGACTAGGGGCAAGGAGGAAATGAGCCAGCATACATAAGCAAAGGGCATGTTGTCAAAAACCCCACCAAAGAAGGTCGCCTGCGGTCACCAACAACAGAAAATCGATGAATCAAGCTGGAAATATCCAGCTCTCCATTGTGAACTAAGGATCGAGCCTCATGTAGAGTGAGCCCACACATCCATCCCAAAGCTTGGATGTGGTTGAAACGGGGCTGAGGTATGATTTCCTCATCGTGCCAAGATTCCATTAGTGCCTGAAATTCTTCAATTGGCATATCTCTTGTCCCCTGAAGCTAAAGACATGTGTAATCATGTTCCAACATCTAGCCATGGCATGAAGGAACAGAAAACAAAGTAGAGAACGGCTCAGCAGGAAAAGTGTATTTATGCCGAAACCCCATAAATTCACCTTTTCCGAGCCATCTAAAGTTGCAATCCAATCTGAGAGTTTTTGGGTGAAAAATGGCTCCATTTGTGAAGATTTACAGCTGAAATGAGGAAATCACAAAGTTCAACCTTTTGTAAAAGATAAGGCAGTGAGTGGAAGCCAGCTATCAACAATCTAGAGGTTCTGCACACTAATGGCCGGTACGCCACTGTTGATGGCCAGCAAGCCATTTCTTGTACCCAGTACGTAGCCAGCAAGTTCCTAGTCTGGCCGCAACCCTTCCTCTTAGGTTTGTTGTCCACCTTTGTGCTGAACAGTACTGGAAGCAAGTGTTTTGTTCTACTCTTTGTGTGTCTTAAGGTCTTGTTTTGAGTCTTTTTGGTTTTAGCATGTTTGTCAAGTTGTATTTGAGTTGTTTCGTTTATCGAGTTGTTGTTGTGTTGCTTATCGAGTTGTATATTGCATTTTATATTTTGTTTGTTGGTTGGTTCATTACCTGATTAAGCATCTTGTTTTAATCAAACACTCTTGGCCATTTCAATTCCCTATCCATTTCATGCATATATGGTGCTCGTGATGCACAAATGGCAACACATTTTTCATAAAAACTATGAGTTTTTATTCCGATCATGGCATTTTACAAAAGAGGAGTACAAGTTTTAAACTAAAATAGAACTTCCTAAAGCTATACATGTGCTAATGTTACTAACAAAAAGAAACTAAGAAAAATACAAAAAAAAAAAATCAACGCCGGTCATCTCAGGCTCAAGAGGCCCTCTTCGTCCTCTTCCTGGGGGGAGACTCAGAGCTGTCTCCATCGGCTCTACTGTCTGACTTAGATGCCGAGCCAAAACCAGAATCATCACCGCCCTCTGCTCTAGAGCCTAACTCAGCATCGCCTCCACTCTCAGATATCGAGTCACCATCATCTCCACTCTCGGAGGACTCAAACTATGGAATCACTGCCTCCTCGGAGCCACTGGTCTCAGCATCGTCGTCACTCAACACCGGCTCCGAAGGGCTCCTCTGACCTCGATCATGATGCCCCTCTCGGCTGTGTGCTGGGGCCCGTCTCTCTCTCCTCTCTGCTGCTGGAGAAGGTGGTGATGGTGTAGGGGCAGTCACTGCCGTTGGTGCTCTCGGTATAGCTAGAACCTAAAAAGATATAATTTTGATGTATCAGATACAATGTGTAGTTGCAGATACAATATGATGGAAATGGTAGAATGCAATGGGCCAGATGCAGTGCAAGTACAATATAGTGTATCAGTGCGGTATATCAATGTGATGTGACAAGGGTCAAAATGCATGCTGTGATATGAGTATTAGTGCAATGTTTCAGTAAGAATGTTGTGCCCAACAGTGTAGAAAATACTGAAATGCGGGTAAAGAATAAGGGAAGAATACCTGAATGCCGTAAAGACTGAGCAATGCCTCCCTCCTCAGAATCATGCACTCGAACGAAACTACTAGCTCGAGCAATCCCTCAGTGCACCCCGGGGGTGCCTGCAAATGTGTTAGGAATGATCAGCATCTAAAAGGAACAAATATCGGAAACAAAATGTAAAGCTGAAGAAAATATGGTACATACCGGAGGTGCGTCGTAAGCTCGGATGTATCTATGCCCAGTCTCTGCTGGCTTGATTAGAATTTGATACGACGTCCCGACTGACCTCTAGCATGTCAGTATAGTCGGGATCTCTGGCCAACTGGTAGCCTGTCAAGCGGGAGGGGGCCCTCCAGTCCTAGCCCTCGTCCCCCGAGTCCTGTCTGCTATAGGGGCACCTACTGCTCTACCTGCACGAGTACCTATCAAGGGAGGCATATGATGTGTTTGAATGAATGTCGAATAATCTCCTTCCCTATGGAAGTAGTCGGCATCCAAGCCCTCCGTGAACTGGATCATCTCCTGAAAGGAAAGGCTCTCCGTAGCCCTCATAGATGCTGGAGGAGGCATGGTCACTATTGGCTCTGGCAAACCCATGGTCTGGCGATGAACCGCTCACCTAGAAACCAGGCTCGACAAACCGGGCCCTCTAGTAGAAGTCGAAAATGGGATGCCCCCCAGGCACCGGCATACTGGTCCCTGATTCCAACTGGCATCATCGTTCAAGGCTGCCAAGCAATCTGCAAATAGGGATATACGGATGGTTAGTTGTCATCTATTGTTGATAAAGCAAAAATAACTGTGAGTTTTGAGTTACCTCTGCCACAATCACTATGTCGAAGTACCGACGGAAGAATGTAAAAGTCTCCCGGGTCCTCCGCAGGCATCTGTCGTCGTACTGATGAGAGTATGGCACAATGGGAGGCATTTCCACCTCTGGCTCTAGAGCGAGGGTCGAGAAATATGCATATACCCAAAGCTGCAAAGAAAAGGCAACAGTGAGTATACAATGTATAGATATAGAGAATGCAGAATGCAGAATGCGGAATATGTATACAATATACATAAAGTACAAGTGCAGATACAGAAAGCAGAATGTGTAGTACAGTGTACAGAGAGTACAGATGCAGAGAATGCAGAATGTGCGATGCAAAAAGCGTAGATTATAGATGTAAACAATGCAGTATGCAGTGTACAAAAAGTGTAAAGCAGAAAGCACAGAAATGAAAGATAGAAAATGTAAAGCAGAGATGTAAAGCATACCTCTCAAGCTCACCAATAACCTCTGACCCTGTCTCCTCTCCTGTGGGATGTCGAGCTCATATAGCCATATAGTGTGGCGAGGCCAGCTTCACCCCAGTCATAGAGCCGGACCTGAGGTAAGTCCACCAAGGCGCTCAGGAGATATAACCCTACGGTGTTCCACCTATTCGCAAACAAGGTAGTACCGAAGAAGAACATCAATAAGTCACAAGCGTAATGCTCAATCTCCTCTGGGGTCTTTGGCTCTCTTCCTCAGAAGACTCGGCGAACCAGCTATGTCGTACCATCGCCGATTGGAAGAGAGGTGGGCGTGCTCCCAGCAGGTGTAGTCAGGCAGCCTCCCACTTGCCCATGTCCATATCGTAAGGGATCAGATTACCCCCTACTTTTACGCCTATGAGCATAGCGAAGTCGTAGAGAGTCATTGTCATCTCCCTGGCCGTGGAGAAATGAAAGGAGTTGGTGGTATCCCACCACTGCTCCACCAATGCACCAAGAAGCAATCAGCTCGGAAAATGGCGTGAGAGCCCAGTGCAGAATCAGCCGAAGCCAGCCTCGTCGATAGTGTAGCAGACACCAACAGGGAGCTCCATAAACCAGTCCCTCGCGGATGTGGCTCCGCAGCCCCTAATGGAGCGAGAATCCTCCTGTGGTCAAAACAATGATATACAGTGATATGAGAACAGACAAATGAAAGGCAGTGTAAGAAATGGAGTGCAAGAGTATGATTAAGGTAAGAAATGCAGTGTAACTATGCAGTTGAAGCAAGGGATATAATTAAAGCAAGAAATAAGGATGAGCATACAGTGTATACCTCGGTGGTGCCGTGAAACAAATGGGAGTCCGGCTCCCGTAGCAAGAGGTCCTCTGGTGCGCGTCGTGCAAACTCTCTGAAATGCCTAATACCCCCGGGTGGTAGCACTTGTGTCCGAGGATGGTATGTCACCAGATCAAAGGGGCATACTCCCAGTGGTAATATCTCGGGCTCGGGCTCAGGCTCAGCCTCCATCTCTCTCGGAGGTGGAATCTCAAACGAAGCTCCGTCATGGGGTAGATCGTCTGCCATCTAGAAAGAGATGAGAAAGTGGTCGAAAAAAAAAAGAAAAATGGAGAAACAAGGGTAAACTTGGAAAAAGCCAACCCTAGGAGAAAGAAAGTGGAAGAAAAAGTCAAAGCTCGGGAAAAGGCACAAAACCCGAGAGAAACTCGGGGAACAAACCTCAAGTGGTGAAACTACAAGAAAAAGCACCGAAATCAAATTTCAAACAGTTCAAATGGAGTAAACAAAGAGGGTTTAGTGAATAAACTTCGCATAGGGTGTTGGAAAATGCGTAGAAAGCGCGGATCTAGAGAGAATGAGCACCTAGAGAGAGAGAGGGAACAATTTCGAGCATTGGGTAATGAGGAAATGAGACCCCATGCTTTATACTTAAAAACTCGAGGCAATGCTGTTTTGTGTCCTTGGTTTCCAAGAATTGAAGGGATTGTTCACTGTTGAGTTCAAATTGTCTCCACGGAAGCTCAGAATTGTGTTTTTGGTGCACGATGCTCGCAACTTGTCAACATGAACGAGGTGTATCCTTTAAACATATGATAACTCTTTCGAGAGGTAAATTGGAAGTTTCTACCAATATTTTTTTTTTTTTTGTCAAATTATGCTTTTGTACCTGCGTTTTATGTTGTTGCATGAGCATGCATTTTACGTTGTTGCATAGAATATGCATTTCATTTCGCTTCCTTGCGTAAGATACGCATTTCATGGGTATTGCATGCGCATCTTGCATCATGCCGTGAGTTACACATAGAATATGCTCTCGCTTTTGTTTCACGCATAGAATATGCTTCCGTTACGAATCATGCATAGAATATGCTCTCGCTTTTGTTTCATGTATAGAATATGCTTCTGCTTTTGTTTCTCGGATAGAACATGCCATTACCATTGTATCTCCCTTGTTTGTCCTGCATAGAACATGCATTCTTACTGTATCACACTTGTTAAGTTTCTTTCTTACTCATGCATGATATTGTATGTACGGTTTATTCAGAGGAGTTCCAGTTAAATCATTCGTGCCATATTCGGATCGCATCCATTTTCAAATCAGTTAAAAACATTCAGGTGCGCCCGGTGTTCACACCACTCTTCTTCCTCTCACATGCAATGTGTTAGGATTCAAATCGGTTAAAAACATTCGAGTGTGCCCGGTGTTCACACCACTCTTCCTCCTCTCACGTGCAACGCGTTAGGATTGCAAATCGGTTAAAAACATTCGGGTGCGCCCGGTGTTCACACCACTCTTCCTTCTCTCGCATGCAACGCCTTAGGATTGCAAATCGGTTTAAAACATTCCGGTGCGCCCAGTGTTCACACCACTCTTCCTCCTCTTGTGTGCAACGCGTTAGGATTGCAAATCAATTAAAAACATTCATGTGTGCCTAGTGTTCACACCACCCTTCCTCCTCTCGCGTGCAATGCGTTAGGATTCAAATCGGTTAAAAACATTCGGGTGGGCTCAGTGTTCACACCACTCTTCCCCCTCTCGCGTGCAACACGTTAGGATTGCAAATCGGTTAAAAACATTCAGATGCGCCCGGTGTTCACACCACCTTTCCTCCTATCACGTGCAATGCATTAGGATTTCCAATTGGTTAAAAACATTCGGGTGCACTCGGTGTTCACACCACCCTTTTCTCCTCACATGTGCAACGCATTAGGATCTCGATTGAACCTCAGGTGTGCCCGACAGTTACGTTGCCCTTCGTCTTTCCTGCACGACGTGTATTTTAGCTTGCATATTTTTCTTATGTCCTTTCTACATGAAATGTGATTTGGCTCATGATTCCCCCGTGTGGCGTGTTTATTTACTTACTTCTTTTCTTAATTGGAATTGTTGTACCTTGTTTCAGTTTATTTAGCTATGGCATTTTCTTTGCATTGAATTTGCATTTGAAATGTTTCATTGCACAGTCTCATTGCATGATCATAAGTTATGTTCTGTCAAATCGTCCACGGGTTGAGCCTAATTTGGAGTTTGGTCACTGTTTGGTGGGTTCTTTGACTGTCGGTGGTTTCTGTGCTTGAGTAACCTGATTGCTAAAAGGAGAGGTCTGAAGATGCCTTCGATTATTGCTGGACGTTTCTCCGTGGGTTGGTGTGCCTGGTTTCTACACCGGCGTGCTAGCGTTGTTTCAGAGTTTGTCTAGTCGGTCTTCTCCAGCGTAGTCTGGTTTTGCCATGTCCTAGAGCTGTCAATTCATTTTTTGGTGGTTCCAACTGTGAGATGGTTGTTTTCTGGTGCTCCATTTCAGTTTCTGTGTTGTCTAGTCTGGCTCCTTCTTGGCTGGTCTTGGGGTGTGCTTAGGCTGGGTGACCAACTGTGTTCGTGAGCTTATCCAACTGTGGTGTGTCTCTGCTATGGTCAAGGGGCTCCGGATGGGTGACAAGGTAGTTTGTTAGGGTGATGGTCTTCTGGCTTGCCGTTCATGGCAGTTTGTGTTAGCTTTCACCATTCATAGCCGTTCATCATCATGGCTAGTGCTTGGTTGTATCAGGAGCATGGACCACACGCATGGATTTTAAGAGGATGTGTAGCCTACGCGAGGCGTTTTAGTGAGGCGCGTCATTGGTTTGATATTTTCAGCCTCGATTTCCCGCCTTTTGTGTGGGTTATTGCTTGGCAGCTGTAAATATTGATCTTGGTGAACGTGTTTTTTCTGCAAGTGGGACGTGTATAGGGCAGAGGTTTGGCAGGAGTACAATGTTTGGGTACATTGGAATGTGTATCATGGTAGGCCTGCTGTTTTAATAGGTGGGCATGAGTGTAAGTGGTATATATAAATATTTTATATATACTTTTTGTATTAGTGGAGTTCCACGTGAGGCCAGCCATTGTGATGACTGGAGCCCACGTTTTGTTTTGTCTTTGGGCTGGTATATGTGTTTTCGGCCGTGGGTTATTTTTGGGGCCTGCCAATACACTTGGTTTTCTTAAAGCCCATTTGTATGGGTTTTGGGTCACGGGTTTGTAACGTGGTTTTGCACGTGGATTGGGTTTCTTTGTATTTGCCCATATATTTTTTCAAATTTCCATCTATTATTCTGGATGGTAGGGTTTATTTGGAAAATATATGGGCAATTTGCTTTATTTGTTGAGTAACCTGCTGTTTTGGTTTGTGTTAAGTAGTTGTCTTTTGGTATTTATTTTATCTGTAATAGTTTCCCCCCTCCTTTGGGGGGCAGCGTGAGATTCTTTGTATTACCTAGGGTATGCCCCTTGTAAATGTGTAAACTTTTGTCTTTAATTTATGACTTACTCACCCCAAAAAAAATAAGTTATGTTCTTGCATCATGCATCTTGCTTGCATCTTGCCCCAGAACTACACTGGTTTGATTCTTTGCTAAGGGATAAGTAGGCAGCCTGCAGACACAACCATTTATTTTCTATCTTGTTTGTTTGTCCAAGTCTTTCGGCCTTGTCAAAAATGGGTCGTTTCTGGGCTTTGACATTCACTCACGTTATTTCATGACTTCCGAGTTCTGTCAAAGAGAGGCAACTGTTGACACCTCATTTTTGACCATTCTCAAGACTTGGACATCATCGCTTGTGCACTCGATGATTATGGTTGCGTGTGCTCGTTTTGGTGCTTGAAGTCCTCGGCAGAATGCCCTGCCTTTGAGCCTTCAAACCCTGTCCATTTTATGCATTGTTTTGGACTAAAACCTTAGTGTTTCAAATCCAAAACCTTAAACCTTTAAGCCTGTAACCCCTGGTGGCTACCGGCCACTAATTGAGGCTGTCGGCCATCTAGGTTTTTTGCAAATATTTTGTTGACAGCTATTCCAGCTGTTGGCACAAGTGTCTTCATCTCTCTCCCTACACGTGTATGGAGAGATTTCTCTCAGCCAAATGCATGTTTTTTTATATATGTGGGGTCTCCTCCCTCATTTTTGAGATTAGAAATTTTGGAACAAAAATCTCTCTCTCTCTCTCTCTACATCTCTCTCTCTCTCTCTCTCTTGCAAATTTGTGCACATTAGCCTAGTTACACTACACTTTAGCCTACGCCTCCTTAACCAAAGTTGATCATCTTTGAGCTGAGATTACTTGAAGCCCTCTTGGAGCTCTTGAAGGTGGTTTTGGCCTGAATTGTTGCCTAAAGTTGATATTTGCTTCAAGAGATATACTACTTCCCTTTTAAGCTTGCCTTGTATACTTGTTTTTCTATTTATTCCTAATTTTTTTTTGGGCCATTTTTGGGCCATAAAAAACTCTATTTTTGTGGGCTGAAATTGGTATTTTAGGCCATTTAAGGTTGGGGGGGTTATCTCAACCTTCTTTATTCCTTGCTTGTAAGGTTTTTCCACCTTTGTTTCCCACCGTCAAAGTATCTTTTTTTGGGCTTTTGAGCACTGAATTTCAGAGTATTTTCAGTGATAAAAATCATGTTTTGAAGTCCTAAATTGGAGGGGTTAACCTCCCCTCCTTGTGTTTAGTTTGCTAGCCTAGTTAGCTCTATAGTTAGCTTTATTTTCTAGCCTTTTGTAGCTTA
The DNA here is from genome assembly GCF_004153795.1 of Camellia sinensis. Lineage (NCBI taxonomy): Eukaryota > Viridiplantae > Streptophyta > Magnoliopsida > Ericales > Theaceae > Camellia > Camellia sinensis. The sequence continues at coordinate 4,563,751 of NW_021024687.1, forward strand.
ATTCTAGCATGTTTACGCTCTCTTTTAGACTGTTTTAACTCTGTTTTTGGCTATTTATTGCATTTGAGTCTTGTTTTGCATGCTTCTAGTGTAATACTCCTCACAAGCTTGGTGTTTTAAGCCTTTAGACACCCCTTGTTTGAGTTGATTACCATGTTTTAGTACTTTTCTCACCTTAATTTCAGCACTTATAATCTCTGCAATCTCCCTCATTTCTTCACTCTTTATTTGCTTTGAGAGCTGCTCCAACCTTAGGATAGTCTAAGCTTGAGATTGAGGTTCATTACTTAATGGTTTGATCCTCTTTTAGGGGTTCATTACCAACAACATGACATCTCTCTCTTGCCTTAAACTACCTCTTGTTTGACACTTCCTTCTCTTTTAGAGGACAACTCACCAATGGACTTAATTGGTTAAGGAATGGTTGGTAATCTAAAATGGGTAAACAATGTAAACTAAAATGGAGCAAGATAAGAAATTGGTTGTGTTTTGATGTTTTCAATCGGACGTTAATTGAATACAAGGAAAATTAGGGCATTTCATACTCAAAGTGATGAAATGTGCCAATTTTTCTAAGGTCTCCATTGCCCTTGATCATGCATGATAGGGTGAAGGTTTTTGGATCTTGTTTATACATTTATTAACTTGTACATCTTGGTTCCTTAGCCATCATGCAATGAAATTGCTTGATTGATGGTTTGAGGACTAAGTGTATCATTCCTTTGAGATGTTTTGATGATAAGGAGGGATATTCTGTACAAACAACCTGTGAGAATACCCTCTCTTTGCCCTGTTTGCTCTCTGTTACAACAAAAAACTATGGTATGTCATCAGTGGCTGGCCGGCCACTACTACTAGTCGGCAGGCCACCAGTGTTAGACGGCAACCCCTCAATGGTGGCCGGCCGGCCATCACTTCTGGCCTGCCAACCACTAGTGAATTTTGGGCAGTGTGATTGTGAAGCATGACAGAGTTGATCTGGAGAAGGAAAACAGTGCAAGGGTTGTGCAAACAGAGGCTTTTAGGAGCAAACAGTGGATGTTCTTCTGGTGAAAAACCGAGCATGCATGGGCCTCTCTCACTTCCCGGGACTAGTTAACTAGTTAATTAGTTTAATTAGCAATTAAGCATTTATTTGTTGTAATTAGTTAGTTGTAGCTAATTGTGGTGTAATATTTAATTAGTTTAATTAGTTGTAGCTTTAGTTTAATTAGTTTTAGCTAATTAGTTTGTGCTGTAATATTTAATTAGCTTAGCTTAGCTTAGTTAAGTTCTTAATTAATTAGCTTAGATAGTTAGTTAATTATTCATTCAAGTTTTGTAATAATTAGCTTAATTAGCTTAGCTTAGTTAACTAGTTAGCTTAATTCATTCAGGCTCTCCTTCGTGAAAGCATGTTGTAATAATCTGTATGTCTTCCAACCCCCACGTCTTTCTCCCTTTTGTTTATCCGCTTTTGATGGTTAGGTCAGGGGCATCATGTTTCAATTAGCATATCGCATGCTTGCATCCATTCATTTTGTATTATATGCACCGAGGCTCGGCTCATCATTCAAACTACATTGTCATTTCAATACCTCGTTGAAATACGTGCTTAGACCATATGTTATCAAATTATTCCATATGCCATATTAGTAGCCAAACCTATTAATTGCATACCGCATGTGTTGCATTAGACATCTTGCATAGTTAGGAATCATGCATATTTTTCTAACTCTCTTTTGTTTCTCTTAGCTTGGAGTACTAGGTATACTTGCATGAGTGTGAGTGACTGTCATGATTAGCATGTTTTCCATGAGGGTAAATGCTTACTTGATAAATTGTATGAATGCCTGTGGATGAAGGCTTGTTGCTTGAATTGGAACGATTCAACGAATGTACGTTTAAGCCCACTATGTCTAGTGGCAAATTCACAGCTTTAAGCCCACTTTGTTAAGTGGCAAATTCGCAACTTTAGCCCACTTTGTTATGTGGCAAAATCAAACCCTTTTCGAAAGAAAACATAAAATTGAATTGTTCCAATTTGAGCAAACTAGTCTATACCTTGTGTTCGCGCATCACATAGTAATGATAGCCTAATAAACCGGAACAAGAGCGTATAATATACATAAGAATCATATCATGATTAGTAGAGACCAATCTTTGATCGGGCAAGCGGGGGTGCTCAAATGTATTCATGACCTTCCCCTCTAGTACCTAAGTTCCCAAGCCGAGACAATCTTGGTGATAACAGACACGTGGCCTTTGGCACGAGTCATGGATTTCCTAGATTTTCCAAAAATATTTAGGTGGCGACTCTGTATCTGGCAAAGCAATCCATTTTTGGCAATTTGAGTTAAAATCAATTTTCCAAAAGATTTGCTGGATTTGGACTCTTTGGTGTTTATCAATTTCACATTGCACTTGTGACATTAGATTCAAAACCGCGAGAGTCCAACCTGTAGGGCTTCTTTCAAACTTCTGAAAGGGGGAGCAAAAAAGTCGAGCTACAATGATACATCCCTTTTAGAGAGTGTGTATAATAAAAAGATTCATTTTAGTCAAATTTTTGTAGTTAGAACGACAATTCTTAATAGAAGGATACTTTAACAATTTTAAAAATGAATATTATTATAATTTTATAGAAGATGTATAAGATACAATTTATATGTGATAATATTAATATAATTATTAAAACTTGGGGGGAGGGGGGGCATGACCCCTGAGCACATGCTAGCTCCATCGCTGGTAGCAAAGTATAATTTATTTAAAAAAATAAAAAATTAGCAAATACCAATTTACGTGTACCAAATTTTTTACACTTTGCTCAACTATGAACTTTTATTATTTTGCCTCAATGACTAAAATTTAGAACATTATTACCCTTTTAATCCTTTAATTTATTTCAATCTCAACTTTTTTATAAGAGATGAAAAAACAAAATGTGAGCTGTCTATACAAATTTTATGACCAATGAAAAAATAGAATGTGAGCTCACCAAATACTCATTTAAATACAGATTTATTTACATATATATATATATAATAAGACAGAAGGGTTTTTGAATTTGTCTTACACACATTTGTCCTATCAGGACATTTGAACAGCTAAGATGACTTTTAATAATAACATCCAACCTAAAAAATGTATGAACCAATCTAAAGATTTCAGATTCCTGCCCATAAACATCTACATGTCCACTCTCTCTCTCTCTCTCCCCTTTACCTCTCATCACTCTGTCTTCTTCTTCTCCTCTCGGCCTATCACTCACACCTTTCCTCTCGACACCATTGCTTAGCCAAGAGCACGTCATTGACATAACCCTTTCTCTCTCTTCATGTCCTCACGGTTAACCTCTAAACATAGTCTATGACCTTCCCTCTCCTTTTCTCCGACGCTTGGTTCTCGGAGATCGTCGCCCATAAATTTCCCAATTTTCGACCAAAAAAATCTCCTCACAATCTGTCTGGGTTGCGAATTGACAATACCCACATATCTGTGTCTCAATCAAAACCATTTGGCTTTTGGGTTTGGTTTTGAAACTCGATCGATGAAGGGTTTGCTTGATGGGTACGAGAAAGGGCTAAACCATTTGGCTTCTGGGTTTGGTTTTGAAACTCGATCGATGAAGGGTTTTGTTTGATGGGTACGAGAAAGGGCTACAAGCGACAATCGGATCTAATGGAAGACCCTCCAATCGCACTGTCGTTTTCAGGTCTGTGTCTCTCTATGTAAAGTCTTTAAATTTTTTTTTAAAATTTGTCAAATGATGTTTTTATTGTGTGTAGAGGGTTTGAAGAGAACAGTGACAAGATACGAATCAACACTGATTGTCAAACTCACAAGGTTGTTTCTCTTTTTGATTATTTGTTTTTTGGGTTTTAATTTTTATTGATTGATTAATAACAGATTAATAATAGATTTTGTATATAGATGTATAACCAAAATTTTTTATTAATAGTTAGTATAGAGTATGTGTGTTCAAATTGTGAGATGGGTTTTTATATTTGGTCAAACATCACTAGTTATAGTTGAATTTTCTACTTTAAAAATGCAGATTGATGATCTCAAGCATTGCCCATTTGTTGAGGTAACTTATGTTTATTGATTGTAATTTATCTTTATATTTGGTTAAACATCACAAATTTGGGTGAAATGGTTTTCTGGTTTTGAAGAAAGATTTCTTTCTCTTCATGTCCTCTCCCTTTCCCTCCTCTGTCGTTGCTGAAAGTAACATCTCTACGACCTACATCAACTCTTCGTCTCTTCTCTCTCTCAGTTCTCAGATCTTCTCTCCGATCTACTTTGAATGGTTTCATTTTGAAATGTGTTTTGATTTCTAAAAGGTTACATTGTGTTTGGATTTGTGTTTCTAAGATTTGGGTTTTAGTTTGTGATTTTTAATATGTTTTAATGAATTTTCATTTAGTTTGAAAAATGGATCTAACTTTTGTGATTATTATTTGCATTGTGCCTTCAAGCATAGGCATACGCTAGGGGCTAAAATTGTGTTTTTAGGGCTAAAATTGGATTCAAATCCAAGCCAATTGAAATCTGGATTTGAATTGCATTTCAAGGACATGCGTGGTTGATTTGAATTCCAGTTTTTCCATTCCATTTGAGTACATTTCACTTGGATCAGTAGATTTGGTTTAATTTTCTTTTGTCAAATTTAATGATCTATTTTTGAATTGTTTGTCTGTAAAGCATTGATTATTAGATCTTGAAAATTAGCTCCTCAACACCGATCACAGCGCCACATGGGTGGTCAGATGCAACAGAGCAATGTTGTGGCAGCTGTTCTGTATGATCACCTTGGCGGTGACGGCTTTCTACACAATGCAGGTCCTGGGAGCAATGCCGGTGGCGCCTTCATGGCTCCCTGGCTCCAATTTGCCGAGTTGCAGCATCTAGCTTCACCCTTGGCTTCCACCGAGATCGATCATTGCCTCTTACCTATTTTTCTCATGCAGGTAATGTCACGCCCTCAAAATAAACCCATAATAACCATAACATTAACATGCATTTATAAAAGAAACTGAATCATTTGAGTTATTCATCAGAGTATTCTTATTGAAAGACATCACATGTAACATCCTGCAACATCAAAATAAATGCCCTAAGGGCTTACATCGTTCCAAGCTAACACTTGGACACAAAAAGGATGAGTACTAACTCAATTACAAGTTAAGCCCTAGGCTTGAATGTTGACATGAAATCTCAAAAAAATAACAAAGTAAAACATATAACTAAAGACAAGTCTTCAAAATCCCAAACATCAAATCCTTCCAGGCTAAGTCCGTGGAGGTAGCTTATCACCTGAACCTGAAAATGATGTTCCCATAAAGGGTGAGCCACAGCCCAGTAGAAAAATACTAAACCAAATATAAGCATTGAATAAAACTATAGCATTCAATAGATGGTTAACCAAGATAATCAATTTTATCATTAAACAGTCTCATGACACTAATGTCTAAGACACATTTCACCTTCCATTATTATCAACAAATGCTAAGTTTTTTTTTTTTTTAAATAATTTAGAAAATTAAGCATTGAAAAGGAAGTCAAAAAGATTTTGGAGAATTTAATAAATGCTGTGTTTTTTTAAATGAAAAAAAATTAAAAAAATTATTAGAGAGACTAAAATAAAATTCAAAACAAACTACAGAAATCATTGGTGTGAATTTTTTCATTCAAAATGTTAACAACGCATAATAAAAGATCGCATTGCAACAAATTAAAAAAATAAAATTTAAATTATTCAAATTAAAATTACAAAAATAAAAATAAAAATAAAAATTCGCTCAAACTAAAATGATCAGTCATGTAAATTACCCAAAATGAAATAAATGATTGCAACTTGCAAGTACTTCATAACTTTGCTTTCTAGAATGATTACACCTTTGCTAATTAGTGCTGAATGGGTCCCTTTTTATACCCAATTAGACTAATTAAATACCAATTTAATTAAAAGAATTCAAAAGAACCTATTAGCTGAAGATTCAACTTTAATAATAGAACATAATAATCTGGAATCATAAGCCACAATTGGCACAAGAAACCAATCCAAGGTTGTTCACATTCCAATGGCACAAGAGTTTGTTGACTTCAAGAGTGGTAGATTTTTAAATAAAGGGTTAAATTTATTTTACCCTTTTATGAATTGGGACTGGAATATTTTATTCTTTTATAATTCAAATATAATTAGAAAGTCTTCATATAATTCAAATATGAATTGGGACTGGAATATTTTATTCTTTTATAATTCAAATATAATTAGAAAGTCTTCATATAATTCAAATATGAATTGGGACTGGAATATTTTATTCTTTTATAATTCAAATATAATTAGAAAGTCTTCATATAATTCAAATATGAATTGGGACTGGAATATTTTATTCTTTTATAATTCAAATATAATTAGAAACTCTTCATATAATTCAAATATGAATTGGGACTGGAATATTTTATTCTTTTATAATTCAAATATAATTAGAAACTCTTCATATAATTCAAATATGAATTGGGACTGGAATATTTTATTCTTTTATAATTCAAATATAATTAGAAACTCTTCATATAATTCAAATATGAATTGGGACTGGAATATTTTATTCTTTTATAATTCAAATATAATTAGAAACTCTTCATATAATTCAAATATGAATTGGGACTGGAATATTTTATTCTTTTATAATTCAAATATAATTAGAAACTCTTCATATAATTCAAATATGAATTGGGACTGGAATATTTTATTCTTTTATAATTCAAATATAATTAGAAACTCTTCATATAATTCAAATATGAATTGGGACTGGAATATTTTATTCTTTTATAATTCAAATATAATTAGAAACTCTTCATATAATTCAAATATGAATTGGGACTGGAATATTTTATTCTTTTATAATTCAAATATAATTAGAAACTCTTCATATAATTCAAATATGAATTGGGACTGGAATATTTTATTCTTTTATAATTCAAATATAATTAGAAACTCTTCATATAATTCAAATATGAATTGGGACTGGAATATTTTATTCTTTTATAATTCAAATATAATTAGAAACTCTTCATATAATTCAAATATGAATTGGGACTGGAATATTTTATTCTTTTATAATTCAAATATAATTAGAAACTCTTCATATAATTCAAATATGAATTGGGACTGGAATATTTTATTCTTTTATAATTCAAATATAATTAGAAACTCTTCATATAATTCAAATATGAATTGGGACTGGAATATTTTATTCTTTTATAATTCAAATATAATTAGAAACTCTTCATATAATTCAAATATGAATTGGGACTGGAATATTTTATTCTTTTATAATTCAAATATAATTAGAAACTCTTCATATAATTCAAATATGAATTGGGACTGGAATATTTTATTCTTTTATAATTCAAATATAATTAGAAACTCTTCATATAATTCAAATATGAATTGGGACTGGAATATTTTATTCTTTTATAATTCAAATATAATTAGAAACTCTTCATATAATTCAAATATGAATTGGGACTGGAATATTTTATTCTTTTATAATTCAAATATAATTAGAAACTCTTCATATAATTCAAATATGAATTGGGACTGGAATATTTTATTCTTTTATAATTCAAATATAATTAGAAACTCTTCATATAATTCAAATATGAATTGGGACTGGAATATTTTATTCTTTTATAATTCAAATATAATTAGAAACTCTTCATATAATTCAAATATGAATTGGGACTGGAATATTTTATTCTTTTATAATTCAAATATAATTAGAAACTCTTCATATAATTCAAATATGAATTGGGACTGGAATATTTTATTCTTTTATAATTCAAATATAATTAGAAACTCTTCATATAATTCAAATATGAATTGGGACTGGAATATTTTATTCTTTTATAATTCAAATATAATTAGAAACTCTTCATATAATTCAAATATGAATTGGGACTGGAATATTTTATTCTTTTATAATTCAAATATAATTAGAAACTCTTCATATAATTCAAATATGAATTGGGACTGGAATATTTTATTCTTTTATAATTCAAATATAATTAGAAACTCTTCATATAATTCAAATATGAATTGGGACTGGAATATTTTATTCTTTTATAATTCAAATATAATTAGAAACTCTTCATATAATTCAAATATGAATTGGGACTGGAATATTTTATTCTTTTATAATTCAAATATAATTAGAAACTCTTCATATAATTCAAATATGAATTGGGACTGGAATATTTTATTCTTTTATAATTCAAATATAATTAGAAACTCTTCATATAATTCAAATATGAATTGGGACTGGAATATTTTATTCTTTTATAATTCAAATATAATTAGAAACTCTTCATATAATTCAAATATGAATTGGGACTGGAATATTTTATTCTTTTATAATTCAAATATAATTAGAAACTCTTCATATAATTCAAATATGAATTGGGACTGGAATATTTTATTCTTTTATAATTCAAATATAATTAGAAACTCTTCATATAATTCAAATATGAATTGGGACTGGAATATTTTATTCTTTTATAATTCAAATATAATTAGAAACTCTTCATATAATTCAAATATGAATTGGGACTGGAATATTTTATTCTTTTATAATTCAAATATAATTAGAAACTCTTCATATAATTCAAATATGAATTGGGACTGGAATATTTTATTCTTTTATAATTCAAATATAATTAGAAACTCTTCATATAATTCAAATATGAATTGGGACTGGAATATTTTATTCTTTTATAATTCAAATATAATTAGAAACTCTTCATATAATTCAAATATGAATTGGGACTGGAATATTTTATTCTTTTATAATTCAAATATAATTAGAAACTCTTCATATAATTCAAATATGAATTGGGACTGGAATATTTTATTCTTTTATAATTCAAATATAATTAGAAACTCTTCATATAATTCAAATATGAATTGGGACTGGAATATTTTATTCTTTTATAATTCAAATATAATTAGAAACTCTTCATATAATTCAAATATGAATTGGGACTGGAATATTTTATTCTTTTATAATTCAAATATAATTAGAAACTCTTCATATAATTCAAATATGAATTGGGACTGGAATATTTTATTCTTTTATAATTCAAATATAATTAGAAACTCTTCATATAATTCAAATATGAATTGGGACTGGAATATTTTATTCTTTTATAATTCAAATATAATTAGAAACTCTTCATATAATTCAAATATGAATTGGGACTGGAATATTTTATTCTTTTATAATTCAAATATAATTAGAAACTCTTCATATAATTCAAATATGAATTGGGACTGGAATATTTTATTCTTTTATAATTCAAATATAATTAGAAACTCTTCATATAATTCAAATATGAATTGGGACTGGAATATTTTATTCTTTTATAATTCAAATATAATTAGAAACTCTTCATATAATTCAAATATGAATTGGGACTGGAATATTTTATTCTTTTATAATTCAAATATAATTAGAAACTCTTCATATAATTCAAATATGAATTGGGACTGGAATATTTTATTCTTTTATAATTCAAATATAATTAGAAACTCTTCATATAATTCAAATATGAATTGGGACTGGAATATTTTATTCTTTTATAATTCAAATATAATTAGAAACTCTTCATATAATTCAAATATGAATTGGGACTGGAATATTTTATTCTTTTATAATTCAAATATAATTAGAAACTCTTCATATAATTCAAATATGAATTGGGACTGGAATATTTTATTCTTTTATAATTCAAATATAATTAGAAACTCTTCATATAATTCAAATATGAATTGGGACTGGAATATTTTATTCTTTTATAATTCAAATATAATTAGAAACTCTTCATATAATTCAAATATGAATTGGGACTGGAATATTTTATTCTTTTATAATTCAAATATAATTAGAAACTCTTCATATAATTCAAATATGAATTGGGACTGGAATATTTTATTCTTTTATAATTCAAATATAATTAGAAACTCTTCATATAATTCAAATATGAATTGGGACTGGAATATTTTATTCTTTTATAATTCAAATATAATTAGAAACTCTTCATATAATTCAAATATGAATTGGGACTGGAATATTTTATTCTTTTATAATTCAAATATAATTAGAAACTCTTCATATAATTCAAATATGAATTGGGACTGGAATATTTTATTCTTTTATAATTCAAATATAATTAGAAACTCTTCATATAATTCAAATATGAATTGGGACTGGAATATTTTATTCTTTTATAATTCAAATATAATTAGAAACTCTTCATATAATTCAAATATGAATTGGGACTGGAATATTTTATTCTTTTATAATTCAAATATAATTAGAAACTCTTCATATAATTCAAATATGAATTGGGACTGGAATATTTTATTCTTTTATAATTCAAATATAATTAGAAACTCTTCATATAATTCAAATATGAATTGGGACTGGAATATTTTATTCTTTTATAATTCAAATATAATTAGAAACTCTTCATATAATTCAAATATGAATTGGGACTGGAATATTTTATTCTTTTATAATTCAAATATAATTAGAAACTCTTCATATAATTCAAATATGAATTGGGACTGGAATATTTTATTCTTTTATAATTCAAATATAATTAGAAACTCTTCATATAATTCAAATATGAATTGGGACTGGAATATTTTATTCTTTTATAATTCAAATATAATTAGAAACTCTTCATATAATTCAAATATGAATTGGGACTGGAATATTTTATTCTTTTATAATTCAAATATAATTAGAAACTCTTCATATAATTCAAATATGAATTGGGTGTTTCATGTTTCGATGTTGAGGAAATATATCTGAGATCCACTGCATGTGATTGATTATTCTGAGATTGTGGTTAACGAAGATTTAGGCTACGAGGAAAAGCCGATGAGAATTATTGACAGGCAAGAGCGACAGTTGAGAAACAAATCGATACCAATGGTAAAGATCTAATGGGAGGGTCTTGAAAGTCCGTACGTGCTAGGGGACTATAAGCATTTGTAGCACAATCTTGAAAGTCCGTACGTGCTAGGGGACTATAAGCATTTGTAGCACAATCTTGAAAGTCCGTACGTGCTAGGGGACTATAAGCATTTGTAGCACAATCTTGAAAGTCCGTACGTGCTAGGGGACTATAAGCATTTGTAGCACAATCTTGAAAGTCCGTACGTGCTAGGGGACTATAAGCATTTGTAGCACAATCTTGAAAGTCCGTACGTGCTAGGGGACTATAAGCATTTGTAGCACAATCTTGAAAGTCCGTACGTGCTAGGGGACTATAAGCATTTGTAGCACAATCTTGAAAGTCCGTACGTGCTAGGGGACTATAAGCATTTGTAGCACAATCTTGAAAGTCCGTACGTGCTAGGGGACTATAAGCATTTGTAGCACAATCTTGAAAGTCCGTACGTGCTAGGGGACTATAAGCATTTGTAGCACAATCTTGAAAGTCCGTACGTGCTAGGGGACTATAAGCATTTGTAGCACAATCTTGAAAGTCCGTACGTGCTAGGGGACTATAAGCATTTGTAGCACAATCTTGAAAGTCCGTACGTGCTAGGGGACTATAAGCATTTGTAGCACAATCTTGAAAGTCCGTACGTGCTAGGGGACTATAAGCATTTGTAGCACAATCTTGAAAGTCCGTACGTGCTAGGGGACTATAAGCATTTGTAGCACAATCTTGAAAGTCCGTACGTGCTAGGGGACTATAAGCATTTGTAGCACAATCTTGAAAGTCCGTACGTGCTAGGGGACTATAAGCATTTGTAGCACAATCTTGAAAGTCCGTACGTGCTAGGGGACTATAAGCATTTGTAGCACAATCTTGAAAGTCCGTACGTGCTAGGGGACTATAAGCATTTGTAGCACAATCTTGAAAGTCCGTACGTGCTAGGGGACTATAAGCATTTGTAGCACAATCTTGAAAGTCCGTACGTGCTAGGGGACTATAAGCATTTGTAGCACAATCTTGAAAGTCCGTACGTGCTAGGGGACTATAAGCATTTGTAGCACAATCTTTGTTAATGTCACCCATGAAACTTGAAAGACTTTGATTGATGAAGCTCGATAGATTTGTTAGATGAACTCAATTTATCTCATGTTTGTCATAAGCTATGATTATGCATTGTTTTGTTAAAGATCTCGGATGTCATACATGCAAACCCTTTATTACTTGTATCATTCACTGAGTATCCAAGCTCACCCTCTCTATATATATGTAGGTGATGAGCAAGAAGGCGGTGAGGCCTAGATGTGTTGCCGATATGTTTTCGGATGTATTTGCCGACGTGTCTCGGATTCGTATTTTTGTAACATCTTGAAGATCATGCTTCTCAGCTTATATTTCATTGCATTTTGTATATGTCAGCTTGAGAAGCCTTTTGGTCAAGATGTATTTTGTATTTCATTTCTTCTTGTACCCAAGTTGTAAGACCTTGTAAAGATGTATGCCATTTCATTTGACTTATGCACAGCTCTTATGGACTAATTAGACTTGTATATATTGCTTCCGCACATGTTAGCCCTATATGTAATACTCTGATTGTATGTGAATTTTGAAAGTTGGCCTTCGGTAATCTCGGATTACTGGCCATCACGGCACCATTCTACTAGGTGCGGAATGGGGTCGTGACAGATTGGTATCAGAGCACAAGTTCTTATAGTACGTTACTCACACTTCGAGTCCTAAAGAGCATAGGACTTTCCTTAGGATTGATGTTAGGATTGCATCATTATGCTTGCTACTTGACAATGTGTGCATCATTTCGGCGTGACTATTTGCTATTGCATGCATGTTGTTTGACCATCTTGTTTTAAAGTCACATTTTGCCCACTCTTAGTATCATGAGAAGAGGTAGACCACCCGTTGGCCGAGATCATCTTGAGGACAGATTGGATAGATTGCAGAGACTGGTCGAAGGTTTGGTCCGTGAGTTAAGGCAAACTCGGCCACAAGACACTAGTACTACTTCTACCCAGGCCGAGCAGACAAATAACCGGCATGCAGTTCCACCTCCGCCTCCTCCAGTGCCGCAAGTGTCTCCATAACAAGCTTTATATGGGGACGGCACCATAGCCTTGATCAGAGAGTTCAAAAAGATGACGCCGCCGAGGTTCTCTGGGGGTATTGAACCGATGAAGGCCAAAGCGTGGGTCTTGGAAATGGATAAGCTGTTCGAGATTTTTCCCAGCACCGACGCCCAGAAGGTGTCATTAGCAAAATTCACCTTAGACGACGATGCACGAAGATGGTGGATGATGACCCAAGAAAGTAACCCAGGTCTGACTTGGGCCAGATTTTTGGAGCTATTCTACAACAAGCATTTTCCCCTTAGTGTCCGAGATCGCAAGACCACGGAATTTTAGACTCTGACACAAGGTAACAAGACAGTCACAGAATACGACCACGCTTTTACCGAGTTGGCGAGATATGCGCCTCACATGGTCGATGATGAATACAGAAAAGCTAGAAAGTTCGAAAGTGGACTGTGCGGACCAATTCAGGATCGAGTTAACATGCTCAACATGCCAACTTACGCCAGAGTGTTGGACAAGGCCATCCTTGCAGAAGCTAACCTAAACCGATATCAGAATTCAGGAGAGAACCAGAGGAAGAGGCAGAACAATGATAGCCGCCGAGTTCCGTTTAGCGCTAAGAAAAAGGCGAATGTGGGCAGCTTCAGCAACTCGAACCAGGAAAGTAGCGCTAAGCCGACGTGTGCAAGTTGTGGGAAGCCACATTCTGGAGTTTGCCGTTGGGCATCAGGAGCCTGTTTTGAATGTGGTGAAATGGGTCATTGCGTGAAAGACTGTCCGAAGACAAGAACTGACGATGGTAAGAAGGATGGGAGCACCCCGAGCTCTGCGCAAAGAAATAACATCGGGAGGGCCCAAATGAGACAGGGCAGAGTTTTTGCGTTGGTAACAGGAGACACTACGAATGCTGAGACAGTGGTGTCAGGTACACTCTCAATTTGCTCTCAAGATGCATACATATTAATTGATTCGGGATCTACACATTCATTCATATCTATTAAGTTTGCCGAGAAATTAAATAGAGAACAAGAACCCCTCGATTATATATTACATGTGGCTACTCCATCTGGGAGAACTATGATTGTTGCATCCATTTATAGGGCGTGTATTGTTGTGATTGAGGGTGTAGAATTATTAGTTGATTTGATGCCGTTAAGCATGACCCACTTTGATGTCATATTGGGGATGGACTGGTTAGTAGCGAATCACGCATCTATTAATTGTGTTTCAAAGAATGTCACATTGAAACCCCCAAACCAAGTCGAGGTTATTTTCCAGGGTCACCTTACTTAATCTCATCTATGAAAGCCTATAAATTGATCCAAAAAGGGTGTCGAGGTTACCTGTGTAGTATACTAAGTAATCTGAATGGAAGCGTTGAGCTAGCCGACATCCCAGTTGTCAAGGAATTCCCCGACGTCTTTCTAAATGACTTGCCTGGTTGCCTTGTCGATAGAGAAATAGAATTTACGGTTGATATTACGCCGGGAACCCAACCTATCTCCAAAACACCCTACAGAATGGCCCCAGCCGAACTTAAAGAACTAAAACTGCAATTACAAGAATTGTTGGGTAAGGGATTTATTAGACCGAGTACTTCTCCATGGGGAGCACCCGTTCTATTTGTTAAGAAAAAGGATGGCACACTTCGTCTTTGTATCGACTACCGAGAACTGAACAAGGTAACCATTAAGAACAAGTATCCATTGCCCACAGCGCCACATGGGTGGTCAAATGCAACAGAGCAATGTTACGGCAGCTGCTCTGTATGATCACCCTGGCGGTGACGGCTTTCTGCACAATACAGGTCCCGGGAGCGATGCCGGTGACGCCTTCATGGCTCCCTGGCTCCAGTCCGCCGAGTTGCAGCATCTAGCTTCACCCTTGGCTTCCACCAAGATCAATCATCGCCTCCTACCTATTCTTCTCATGCAGGTAATCATAACATCGCCTCTACATTTTATAATTCATTGCCATGCCCATTTCTTTTCTTCAATTTGAATTTTGTTGGAATTTGAATTTTATGACTGTTGGGTACTATACTTTATGATTGGCACTCCATAGTTCATTTTATTTTGATTCAGTAATGCCTGTTTCACTATATTTGTGCCACACATTGTATGTTGAAAAAAAAAAAATGAAAGATATATGTATTGATATTAGAGCATTTGTATTTTGATTGCACTGCATTCTCTGTGCTGAAGTATCAAAGATACATTTCATTTGAACAACTGAGATGATTTGTTTTTAACCATTGAGGGTTGAGATGCTTTGTGATATTTTCAACTTCCTTCCCAAAACAATCCCCTCTCTCTCTCTCTCATATAATAAAACATGACTATTTTATAATTGGCTTAGATCAATTCACTTCTTGCCCAAAGAAGTTTCCTAACACCTTCCTTGCAACACAATTCACGCCACATCTTTATCTCTCTCTCTCTCTCTCACACACACACACACACACACACACACACACGTGTACACAGAATTCCCCACTACGACCACAGTAGCAGATTTACCTCTTCCTTTTCGCAAACACCCACACTCCTCACAACCATCTCTGCTTCTCCCTCCTTAGCGACCCTTTGTCAACATCTCAATCACAACAACTACAGTAACCCCACTCCCCATCTCAACCATCGCACATCCACCATCTTAGCCTCATGCAACATTGCAAAAGGTAAACACATTTATTTATATATATGCTTCAGTTTTCAAGATCTATTTGGAAAGCTTTGATCAAAATTTTTCTTTGTATGGAATTAATAACTGCATTCAAATGATTTTACTTAATCTAACTATTGTTCTCATATAGCAGAAAGCCCTAATTTTTCACACCGCTGAAGTTTAAACCTAGAGAGATTTCTTTTTCTTCTTTTTCTTTTTTCCTTCAGTTTGTGTATTAGATTATAAATATTTACTTTTAGATTTGTGGATTATGCTGATTAGGTTATACAACTATTTCTCTTTTGGTGTAGAAAACATGCTGATGTGTTTTTATCTTTATTAGTTAATCTTTTGTGATCACATTAAAAAATAATGAAAGTCCAATTTTGTCATGGTTTGATTCTAGGCATGTAATTCTTTATCTTTGTGTGGATGTTATGTTATTTTCTTGAATAGAGTAATTCATAGTTTTCTTTGTTTTTTTTTTTTTGTTTTTTTTTTTTTTTGTTAAAAGTAAATAAAATAAATAAAATTGACTGACTGAACGGGATTGAGCTTAGGTGTTAATATTATATCGTATGGAGTCAAGACACTTTTTCCATTGATGTAGCAGAACTAGGATTTATTGACTTGTTAAGCTCTTTCTACCTTCATGTTTGTTGTTTTGAAATTCTTTCCATGTCTTTGTATATTGCTTTTAGGATGTTAGTTTTGATGCTCATTTTCTTTGAAAAAATTCACATTGATTGAAGTTTGTAATTTTTTTATTTACTAGAGTGAGCACTTCCAGATTAAGGCATGAGTTATAGTTATAAAGGTAAATTCATGATTTAATTAGTGAGCTTCGCTGGAGGTTTTATTTAATATGACTTGAATTTTCTAGCTAGGGAATCATGTATATTTTTTAATCTGAATCAAAATATTATATTGGTTTTTCTCTATCTTTTATTTTTATTTTGTATTTTTTAACCTTTATAATTAACAATGTTTTCAACTGGTTTGTTTTCTTGATGGGAACTAAAAGCAACATATTCATCCAAAAATGAATATTAAACACAATGTAAACTTTAATTGCTTTTGAATTTAATTGTGTATCGGTTTACAATCTTAAAAAATTCTTATCCATTATAACATTGTTTAGTCATGTTCTAATTAATAATGTAACTTTTTTTTTTTTTTCTATGAAATACATGTCTCACATTCCTTTTTTGGGTTTCCATTGAACAATACACTCAATGAGTTAGAAGAGTATAGGAATAAATTAAACTCTTGCATTAGGAAAAAATACAAAGATTAGAAGGTACTTGGATTATTTTTCTCCTTCAAGGTTGTCTCCACTATCAACTGAATTTTGTTTTATATCATGGTTTTACTATTGAATTCTGCTTTTCTTGGGTTGTTTTCTTTTTCTTATTGTATCAAACATGATGTTTTCACTGCAATAGGTTTTTGGGCAACTGAAGTTTGGAGGTTTGTATGATTCGTTGTCATTCTCAATTTCACTCTCTGCTATTGTTTTCTTTCTCTTCATTTATCTACTTTAATAGTGCAGAAATATGTCTACTCACCTGAACATGGAATGATAGGTTTCAATTGACCATAATAGTTGCGTTGCTTTAAACAGTGACGTTGGCATTTGCAAAAGAGTTTGTAGTTATTATATTGAGTAATGGATATCTTAACCTTCAATCGTGTACCATGCCAGATCAGATCAATTCTGTTTTTTCTTTTTTTCTTTTTTTGAGTTTGTAATATTATGTAGCACACTATTTTTTTCCTACCAAGTTACTAACCAAACTTTCAAAATTTGCATTAATTTCTCACAGAACAATGGAAGCAAGAGTGTAGCGATTCTGGTTTAAGACCCGACCTATGTGTTATTCTGGATTCGGGTTTCTTGGTTTTGTATGGTTGTTCTTGTCTTATTCCTCTTTTCTCCCCTTGAGTCTGGTTATCGAGATGTGTTGGTTGTGTTTGGAATAGGTTGGTACATCGTTTTTCAAAAACTTTGTTGCTCAGAATTTTGCTCTTACGCTCGAGTGTCACTTCTTGCGCTCGAGTGTCACTTCTTGCGCTCGAGTGGCCTTTATGAACTCTCAGTACTTTTACAGGCCTACAAAACTACTAGAATAGTGTATTCTATGCTCGAGCGGTGTTTCCTACACTCGAGCGATCATGCGCTTGAGCGGTCATTCTTGTGCTCGAGCGATGGTCTTCTATCTGTGAAACTACTGGGAGTGTGTATTCTACGCTCAAACATCACTTCTTGCGCTCGAGCGGTGATGCCCTTTTTCATTGTGTCTTGGCGCTCGAGCATCATTTCTTGCGCTCGAGCGGTAATCATTTTTGTGTATGGACGCTCGAGCATCACTTCTTGCGCTCGAGTGGACTATGCATATATTAATTCGTGAAAGTCACTTTTCCCACAACTTTCTCTCTCTCTCTCTCTCTCTCTCTCTCTCTCTCTCTCTCTCTCTAAAACATTTCAAAACTCTAAATCTAGAGCTCCTCTCTCTAGAACTTACTCTCTCTCTGTAGTGACCCTCATTCCTCACCTTAGCCTCGGGCATGAGCATTTGTATAATCTTGTTTTGCTAAGTTGCAGTAGTGAATTTTCTTGACTTGTCTTAACTAGAATGAGATTTTTGTCTTGGTTGGTACTTACGTGAAATTTACTTGTTGAGTCTTGTTCTTTTCTGGTGAGTCTAGCCGAGGTCACCTTAAAGCCAGAACCATCTTCAAACCACTTTGGTTGACCTCTACCTTCGTCCTGGCATATTGGCCGAGATGTCATTTTCTAGGCCGAGGTGTATCATCAAGGCCGAGAGGTGTATCAGCTAGGTCGAGATGTTATCCTTGAACCCAAGTGATCTTGTTCCAAATTAGTGCGACCTAGACTGAGGTGTGGCACATCTAGGCCGAGGTATGGCACAGCTAGGCCAAGTGTTGTCCGTCCTAGCCGGGATCATAGATACCTCACCTACCGGAGCCGATGTTTTCACCCGATGTCAGTACCTTGTCAGAGTGCCATGCCGCTTTACTTGTTGAACACCATTTCACCATACTTTGTCTGGTCTGTCAGCCACCTTTTCGGGGAGAACCAACCAGCCGTTGCCACGTGTCCGAGCCGAGTGTTAAATCAGCTGGCAGTGGGTAGAACCTATCGTTTTGTATCACATCTTTGCCTTGAGAGAGAGAAGCTATAGAAGGAGTTTTAGAGTGAAGGAGTTTTAGAGTGAAGGAGTGGATCTTCGAGCTTGATTCTTAGAGATCTAACCGTTAGATTCGTGTATTAAGGTTAGATTCTTGACCTACTCTTGTCATAGATACCTCACCTACCGGAGCCGATGTTTTCACCCGATGTCAGTACCTTGTCAGAGTGCCATGCCGCTTTACTTGTTGAACACCCTTTCGCCATACTTTGTCTGGTCTGTCAGCCACCTTTCCGGGGAGAACCAACCAGCCGTTGCCACCTATCCGAGCCGAGTGTTAAATCAGCCGGCAATGAGTAGAACCTATCATTTTGTATCATATCTTTGCCTTGAGAGAGAGAAGCTCTAGAAGGAAGAAGGAGTTTTATAGTGGAGGAGTGGATCTTCGAGCTTGATTCTTAGAGATCTAACCGTTAGATTCGTGTACTAAGGTTAGATTCTTGACCTACTCTTGTAGTTCTTGTTAATCATCTAACTGCATTGCATGATCGAACTTGATTTGCAAGCCATGCATTGATTGAAAGTTTGGTTTTAGAAAGAGATAGTAGTATTCATGTGTTCTTGAATAAAAGCCTTGTTTGATCCGAAAGTTTGCATTAAGATTCATGCTTATGTGTTTGTTTTCATAAGATCTTCGAGTATGGGTACCCAGGTCCATGTTTTTAAATTCATAGCATGAAGTTCAAGATTTCGTAGTGACAAGTTAAGATTGAGCATTCATGTGTTTCATGTTCTTCATGTTCTTCAGCAGAGGGAAACCCAGATTTTTCCAACTTCATTTCCTTGAGCGTGGCCACTGGGACCACACCTCGGCAAGAAGGTGTGGGACCTCGGCAATAGCCTGGTTGGTACCCAGCATGTTTTTCCCGAGAGGAGAAACAGTGTTTTGTCTTGGTTCGACTTAGTTTTGAAGGAATGCTGAGATCATTTGCATCCATGTAAAGCTTGTTTGAAAGTGCATTCAATAGACCTTGCCATGTGTTTGTAGGACTTGGACTCTCGCTTGACCCCGACGTTGAAGAACTAGGTGAGTGGTATTTTTGATAAAGCTACGTTATAAAGTTTTGATAAAGTTTTGCTTTGTTTTGAAAAGTATTTGCTAAGCATGAATGACTATCCCTATTTGTGTATCAAGTATTAGCTTTGATCTTGAGAATCTTGAAAGTCCGTACGTGCTAGGGGACTATAAGCATTTGCAGCACAATCTTGAAAGTCTGTACATGCTAGGGGACTATAAGCATTTGTAGCACAATTCTTGAAAGTCCGTACGTGCTAGGGGACTATAAGCATTTGTAGCACAATTCTGAAAGTCCGTACGTGCTAGGGGACTATAAGCATTTGTAGCACAATCTTGAAAGTCCGTACGTGCTAGAAGACTATAAGCATTTGTAGCACCATCTTGAAAGCCCGTACGTGCTAGGGGACTATAAGCATTTGTAGCACAATCTTTGTTAATGTCACCCATGAAACTTGAAAGACTTTGATTGATGAAGCTCAATAGATTTGTTAGATGAACTCGATTTATCCCACGTTTGTCATAAGCTATGATTATGCATTGTTTTGTTAAAGATCTCGGATGTCATACATGCAAACCCTTTATTACTTGTACCATTCACTGAGTATCCAAGCTCACCCTCTCTATATATATGTAGGTGATGAGCAAGAAGGCGATGAGGCCTAGATGTGTTGCCGATATGTTTTCGGATGTATTTGCCGACGTGTCTCGGATTCGTATTTTTGTAACATCTTGAAGATCATGCTTCTCAGCTTATATTTCATTGCGTTTTGTATATGTCGGCTTGAGAAGCCTTTTGGTCAAGATGTATTTTGTATTTCATTTCTTCTTGTACCCAAGTTGTAAGACCTTGTAAAGATGTATGCCATTTCATTTGACTTATGCACAGCTCTTATGGACTAATTAGACTTGTATATATTGCTTCCGCACATGTTAGCCCCATATGTAATACTCTGATTGTATGTGAATTTTGAAAGTTGGCCTTCGGTAATCTCGGATTACTGGCCATCACGGCACCATTCTACTAGAGGCGGAATGGGGTCGTGACACTCTCTCTCTCTCTCTCTACACCAAGCTCTATCCATTTCTCCACCCTACTCCCTTTATTTAGGTAGAGCTCACTGCGAGCTTCGTTTTCATTCGAATAGAGACGGGTTTCAGCTTTATCTAAGTTTCATCCATGTTTATCTAGTCTTCTAGTTTTGAAATAGGGATATTCTATACTCTTTTATGATATTTAACTTAGCTATTTGATTGTCATAAATAATATCGTGATTTTGTAGGATTTTGAACAAACTTAGGGTTTTGGTTTAAAATCAAAAGAGGGGTTTTCAAATGGATGTATGAAAAATGATTATGAGAGTGGAAATGCGGATGAGTAGTGGCTAAAGTATTGATTTCATACTTGAAGATGGATTTTTGGAAGAAAGAGGTGTTTTGCCCTAAATGTCTCAAATATTTATTTCGTATAAATAAATGAAATTGGGGTTGGAAACATGAAACTGGATGGATATTGATATAGATGGTAGAGTTTGATATGCATTATTACTCACCTCAAAATTTGAAAAGTTTATCTGTATTGGAGATTTTATATTTGTTTAGAAATATCTGTTTTGGGCTATCGGTGGATGATAGCTATGATTTTTATAGAAATTGCACGAGGATTAGATGAATTGAAACTAATTTCTCATCTATGTGCATTGAATATTGTTGCCCAATTAATACATTGCAAATGTGTGTGATTTTGAGAAAAATTGGTGAAAGTTGGAAAGAGGTGTGCACCACCAAACTAGGTTAACCTATGTGTCCAGTGTGAAAGTCCTGAAAAATGCGCGTATATATGGGTGCTGATTCCCGCAGACAAAATATCCATAAAATGGCAATAGTAGCGCTTGTATAGGCTACGTTTACATGGATACTATTTGACAGTTTTCCGCGGGCAAAATATTTGTGAAAGGTTGTACCAGTCTGAGAATTCCCCCTTGTTTCAAATGGTAAAGGATATGGTTTGAGAATTGTGATATAAATTGAGCATGGCACGATTTTGAGAAAGATATGTAAACTATTTTGACATGAACACTGCATATGCATTTCACCCTTATATCTTTGTTAAGATTTATATATTGTGGCAAATTATTTTTACTGGACTTTGGCTCACCCTATTTGGGGAAAATCATTTTCAAGTGCGGGTGATATGCCTTCACCAAAAACTTAGCTTGGGAGGACAATGGAGCTAAAGGCTCAATTTTGTTCGTTTGTACAAGCCTAAGGTTTTATTTGTATTAAACTTAAGACTTACTTTTGATGTACCCATGCCTTGACTTGGAAAGATTTAAGCCTTTAGGGCATATGATTATTTGTTTAGCTTTTATCACATTTTTACTATTTCGTAACACATATTGTAGATTCAGGATGTACTATTTATAAATGTACATCGTATGTGCTACCCTTTTGTACAACCGAATCTCATGTATTAGAAGGACATCACACTCTGATTCATATTGTTATTTACTTATCATCTTGGATGATTTATTGCATTTATTTCGGGGCATTACAAAAGACCAAGGTGGTGATAATCATGATCATGTTGCATTAATATACTCTATTTCGTCATCACTTGAAATGTGAAGCTTTGTAAATTTCTGAAATTTAGGAATCACTGTTATTACATTGTTCTGTACTTTGTATCATTGTCCAAGTAGAGAGATTGAACAGTTGTCCCATGTAGCATTTTAGATGGTCAAGATCAATTTTAAACATTGCCATATCTCATATGGCTAAATCAAGAAGGCAGCTTTTTTAAAGTATTTTGAATATTTTGGTATAACTAATTATTTCTTTCTAAGATCAAATGGTGAGAGATTGTTTTTTCACTTTTAAATTCCTTCTCAAATATGTTTGTTTCTTAATTTGCATTAAGGCTAGGGAGAGTTGTCCTTTTATTTAAGTTTTGTAGAGCGTGTAATACAAACAAAATTGTTACAAGTTCTCTAAGAAAAAAATATTTAAATATATTTTTTCAATATCTTTATTAAAAAATGACATAAACTTTATAAATTTCAACATGATACGTATAAATTATAAATACATTTTGATCCTAACATTATTTATATCATGCTTTAAATACGAACAAACACCAAATATATATACTCAAATAAACAGACATACATCTCTTTCATAGCCAAATCACATTCACAGAAATAAATATATATACTTATCCCGTGTATATATAAATGTACATGCCAATTTTTTAATCAAATGAAATATATATATATATATATATATATACTTATCACTTATATATAAAGCACCTTTTAAATGAACATTTTTGTTATAAAATGGATAAATTACACTTTTGTGATCACTTACCTCTCCTGAGGGATTTCTGACAATTATAGAGACATTTTCTGTGATTTTAATAATTACACTAAGCTCGCTTACCTTTAAAATTATTATCAAGATTCTCTCATTATTAGACTATTTAATAAAATTTGCTGATGTCATACCAAAAATGACGAAATTACTCATTAATTATTTTATTTATTTAAATGAGAAATTTCACTTACTTCCCCTGAGTTTTGTATGTATATTATCAAAACTCTATACATACTTTATTGTTATTTAACAAATTTTTTAAATTTCATACAATATTAAATAAAAATTTTATATTGACAAGACATTATTAAATCGTTCATTGCAACAAAAAAAAAGATAAATTAAATTTTTATTGATAACATACATAAAAATAAATAATTATTCTAAAATTAATGATAGATAACATCGTAATAATTAATTAAATAAATTATTTCACACCACATAAATAACCTAAAATTTATTATTTTAAGAAATGCATTTATTTATTTATTTTAAATTAAGTTCAAATAAATAGATTTTTTTTCCAGCAATTTATATTACTTATTTATTCATATGTAAAAAAATTATTATTTTATATTTTCTCAATCATATATTATTCTCTAATTTTTATTGATGCTTTTGAGTCATTAAACTTTTATTCAATGTGTATTTAAAAAAATAAAAAAAATTAAACTTTTATTCAATGCATATTTTTTTAAAAAAAAAAAACGCATGTTAATATTTCTTACATGATTACAAAAATTAAAAAACAAAAATAGAAGTAAAAAAATTTAATCACCTCACAATAAATTAAAATTACTTAATAGGGAATGAAAGATCAAAAATCATTTGAGAATAATAAATAATTTAAACAATTTTTCATTTCTTACACTTAAAATTAAAATTAATCTTTATTTGAATGAAGAAATTATTTTAGAATAATAAAATACTCAATTAATTTATTATGTATGATACTTAAAAATCTATTTCTCTATCTTTATTTATCTCATTTAAACTATTTTTATTAAATTAAATCTTAAAATTTATTTCTCAACTTCATTGGTGGTTGAATTTTTATTTTATTTTTTTATAAAAGTTCAAAAACTTGTTGTGAAAAAAAATAGAGTCAAGAAATTACATTTATATTTTAAAAAATTATGAAAAATAAATAATAATTTCATATATATTTAAGAGGGTAAATTATATAACATTTATATTTTTTTTTCTTTAGAAAGTGTTTTATTTTGTTGTTTGTTTAAATTAGTATTAAAGTCAGATTTCTCGGTCTTGTCAATAAAATTATGAGTATTGGATATACGGAAGAAGTAAAATTAAATAATTTAAATAATAACAATTGGCTATAAATAATAATAGAACAAAATAAAGGTGAGAAATTAAAAAATAAAGTAAAACTTTAACCATTAAAGAATGTGAGAAATTAATTTTAAGATTTAATTTAATAAAAATAGTTTAATTGAGAAAAACAAAGATGGAATAATGTATTTTAAGTATCATACAACAAATTAATTGAATATTTTAGTATTCTAAAATAATTTCTCCATTCAAGTAAAGATTAATTTTATTTTTAGGTGTAAGAAATGAAAAATTATTTGAATTGTTTATTATTCTCAAATGATTTCTTGATCTTTCATTCCCTATTAACTAATTTTAATTTATTGTCAGGCAATTAGATTTTTTTTTACTTCTATATTTATTTTTAATTTTTTTTTTAATCATGTAAGAATAACTTTTTTTTTTTTTTTTTTGTTAAATATGCATCAATTAGAAATTTAATAACTCAAAAGATAAAAATTGAAATTTGTTAAATATCTTAACAATTTAGGGATAAATAATTTTCTTAGATATAAATAAATAAGTAGGACAAATTGCTGGAAAAAAAAATCCATTTGTTTCAACTTAAAAAAAGAAATGAAAAAATAAATTTAAATAATAAATACATTATTTATAATTGATAAAAATAACGTTGTTTTATATGGTCCGAAATAAATCTTATAAGTATCGCATTAATTATTAGGATCTTATTCTAACTAAGGTCAATTACACTGACATCCCTTGTGATTTGGTTCAATTACATCTCACCACCTAACGTTTTGAAAATTACATTCTCACCCCTATAATTAATAATCTTATTTCACAAATCTCCCTACTTATATAAAAAGCAACAACTCTTAGTAGAAAAATAGAGGAAATTATACTGAACACAAACCCTCCTACTTATATAAAAAGTAACAAGTCGTGGTCGAAAAACAAAGGAAATTACATTTAAAAAAAAAAATGTAAAGCAAAGTAAGAAAAGAAATAATGTATGAGTTCAATATTTTCATTCCGTCTAAATAATTGCAATGACATTGGATTAGTGTAATTTTCAAACATCAAGGGGTGATATATATTAAATCCAAACCTTAGGGGGTGCAAGTGTAATTTACCCTTTAAACAGTTTGGGTGTTAAGTTAAAATATGTATGGATCTTTAATAACATATATGCAAAACTTCAGGGAAAGTAAACGTAAACGAATTCTTTTTATTTAAATAGCTTATTAGTTCAAAGAGGGCAATATTGTCATTTTGGATATAAAAGTAACAACGTTTGTGCTAAGTTAACAAATTGGAAGAATCTTGATAAGGAAAACTACAAGAGATTTATGTAATTATTGAAATCATAAAGGAACTTCCTATATTTGTCAGATAGGTAAGTGTAATTTACCCTTATAAAATTAACAAGTACAACTCTATGAGAAGATCAATGATTTTCCTTGGACCATAACTGTTGTTGTTGTTTTTTTCTTTTTCTTTTTCTTTTCTTTTTTTTTTTTTTGGTGGATTTATTTTTGTTATTTGTAGTTTGTTGTTTAGTTGACCCTTTAAGGTCTTGTTATTTTAATCTTGTATATTGTTTGTTTTATTTTAATATAACTGATTTTCCTATTACCAAAAAAAAAAAGTACAACTCATATATCATCAATTTTTCATTGAACGTTTTTATATCTAAATGTCAATACAATGCTAAAATATAAATATATTGTTTGTTTTATTTTAATATAACTGATTTTCCTATTACCAAAAAAAAAAAGTACAACTCATATATCATCAATTTTTCATTGAACGTTTTTATATCTAAATGTCAATACAATGCTAAAATATAAATAAATAAAGGGAAAATTATCTAAAATCCCTCCACTGGACTGTTATTTGGTAAAAATGATAGCGTAATTTATTTTGATTCATAAATCTCTAAAAAAGAGACGCATAATTAAGAACAAAATTTCTTGGACAATATTATCAAAGTACAATGTCTAAGGAAGAGACGCATAATTGGATAAGGACAAAATAAAATATCTTTTTTTTTTCTTTAATAATATTACCAAAGTTACCGTGAACTAGAATAACATGTTATTATCAAACAAAAAAAATTGTAAAAATGCTAATTTTATTAAAAACCAATATCTAGATCCAAAATAATATTATTTTAAAATTTAATATTTTGGTAATAGTGATATATTTTAAACTTTTCAAAGAAAACTTTTTATGTTTCTTTAATGTATTAAAATTTTGTTATGAAGAAATTTTGACCAAATTTTCTTAAAAATAAATCAAAATATTAGGAAAACAGAATGTAACAATTGTTAACTGAAAGACGATACAATGACAACAGCCATAGTTGACGGGGTAAAGTTCCCAGCCTTCTTTTACCTATTTCCTTGTTCGCTTTCCTTACGTCTGTTGGTGTGTTTTTTTTATTTTATTTAATTTAGCCTTCAATTCCAACAACCATAATAAAGCTTTCTAGAAATGGCTATTCTCAACTTTCTAGTACAGAAACTAACTCACTAACCACTGCACCTAAAAATTTCCAGCTCATCTAATCATATTATACACACCGCGCTATACCAGAGATCCCAAATAATCTATTAATTTTTTACAAATTGATAAAATATTTAATAAATTATTTGGGGTCTATAACATTTTTCAATACACACCACCACCAACTTTACTTTCAGTCAACTTAAAATGACACCAGTGATTGAAAAGATGAAAACAAGCCTGCTGTAGGGGTCTACCTCACTTCCTTCAAATATACCCACCCAAAAAAGGAGATAAACAACTCAATGAAAGAGAGACTTTGGGGCATTATATGGGTCATTACACTTTGCCATGGTTGAACCCGACAAATATATGTTGTTCATCATTACAGTTCCAATCAGACTTCAATCAAAAACATGGTAGGGGTTAGGCACTGGACCTGCATATCAATTGCTCAAATTTCCATCCATGCGCGAGGGTAGCAGTTTATATCAGTCATAAAGAGCCTTCATAAACACACTATCGCAATAGTTCAAAATATTCATCCATTTCTCATGAGGTTAATTAATCACTAACAAAAACAAATATATGGTAACATCAAAATGATCAAACTTCACAGATACATTATAGTTGGACTTGATAAATAAAGTGTCCCAAATTCGCATTTTATTCACCTCTTCCTTGAATCACATGTCAGTTTATGTGTCTCTTCTCTGTATCTTCCTGCTATTCAGACCATCATCTGAACATTCAAGAAATGCATATCCTTAACATAAACACACACACACACACACGCATGCACAAACAGAGATAGAAAGAGAGAGAGTTCCTGATTAGTCATGTTTGCTGACCTGCTCTGCCAGGAGCCATGTAAGCAATGCACTGTGTTTGCCTGCTTGCACATCCCTCTCATATTGTCAGTCAAGAGTAGAAGTTTCGCATCAAATTCATCAAGCATTCGCCACTTCTTGAATATGTTGAGACTGGCTTTTACCAGGTGGAATAAAAATCAGATCTTCCCAGCCAGAGTTCTTCTCACTCATCTGGCATCAAACAAGGAAAGTAATATCATGTTCACAATAACTTGTCCGTATCAAGCAAAAAGAATGACCAACTCAACAAATCCAGCATTCAGATCCTCTCACCTCCATTTTTTTAAGAACATCTTCCAAACTTCCCACCTGTAGAAAGAAATAAAAACAATGACTATGCTAACCTTACAGCACGAGTTACAAATTAACCCCACATTTTAGTTAAAATAAGGAGAGATAAATAATTTAAAAAATTAAATCTCTCAGAGAAAAAGCCATGATTCAAAGCATGAAACCTGAGCTAAAATTTATTCTAGGTCTTTTTTCTTGTCAAATTAAGAAATATTCTCTAGATTTCTTGAATCTTCCGGAACATACTTCTGCACCTCTGTTATACTGTCAACTATGAATTGAAAATAACCAAGTCCAACTCGTACATGATGCATATGAATATCACATAGAAGGGTGATAATCGAACTTTAGATTGTCCATCCAATTTATTTATGTCAACATTTCATAATGATTCAATCATCCTAACTTACTGCATCACATATTTGAGATGGGAACCATCATATGTAAGATTCCTGAAAATCTTAAAGGAGGTTTTATTGCCAGAGAAATTAGGCTTCTCCCATGGTGATTTACAGCACCCCATTGGTAATATGAAAAAAACGTACTGGAAACAACCAAACAATTTTTTCTATAACACTGCCCATTTCAAAACAAGCATATAGATATTTCCAAGAGGGTTTTTTTTTTTTTTTTAATTGATTTTTTAGCCCGAGTTTGGATATTTCAAAAATTGGTGCATCAGTGTGGTAAATGATTCCTAAATTCACTTTTTGCCATTCTTTATCATATCTCAGAGTCGAGCATTGATTTTGACAGACAATTGTAAAAGATTTAAACATGACAACCGCACAACCATATCAATACAACAATTTTGGTGATCTGTTATTGTCCATGTTCAACTGTCAGGATGCCAATCATTGATACAGAAAATGATCCAATAAGAATGTCGTTATAACAATACGAAATAAATTTATCAAGAAAAACTTCTGAAGTTAGGGAGAGAATGAGCTGCTACTCCGCATACACACAAGAAAAACCAGATCTGCTAAAGCTGCAATTTCAGAGTATTACTCCTAAAACACACACGCACACATGCACACACACACACACACACATGCGTGTACCAAAAGAAAAGAAGGGGGTGTTATGATTAGGCGTTGATACCATGATGTGTTGAGAAACACCTGGTCCCCTTGATGCTCTTGAGATTGTTGACAGTTCCTTTTCTATGTCTTCCTGTCTCAGCCACAAGCACAAGATAAATTCACACACTCATAATTGCATCTTCCGAAGTGCTGAATTCTAAACAACATTACATCTCTATTGTGTAAAAGACAAACCTTTCGGAAATATATTGGGCAGTAGCGTTTGTTTCTCTTCTTCACAACCAGAAGGTCTGACTGGAAACATAAAAAAACAATTCTTCTATATGAGTGGGCACACGTGCTCCCTGATAATTGGAGGCTCCAAAAGCATATATGATATCACATTAATCATATAGGCACATGCACACATATTAGCTCTATTTATCAACACAATTCCAGAGATGGCATAACTAACAATTTTAAAATAAATTATATTTCATAGGAGGCAAAATAAATGCACACAACTACATCACACACACACACACACACACAAAAGGCCACCTGCGCACCAAATAATACACAGATCCAGAAACAATATTTCAACCCCATTGAACTGATCAGTAACAGCTACTAATCCTAGATTAATATTTAAACCAATCAGTATTTTTTCAACCTTTAGTTTTGACATGAAGGGCATTGTGGATAGAGCATATTGTTGAAAGTGTGACAAAATATCTCATACAATGCCAGTTATATGTAACCAGAATTATATTAAGGGTAAATTACAAATACACCTCTTGAGGTTTGCTTAAAATACAAATTGTCCCTTGTGGTTCTAGAAATTACAAATGCATCCTTGTTAGAATTTATAATTTAATAAAATTGACAGAAAAAGTGAAATTAACTATCCTCCTATACAACAATGAAATTTCCAGAACTATTAATTGAAATATATTGTTGGCATCATTAAAAACTATTAATTGACTTAATGGTTGAGTAATGAAAGGAGTTATTTGTTATGCGATTAGAAATTTCAAGAGATGAGATGTAATTTTCATAACCACAAGGGGGGCAATAATTTGGGTTATTTACATAGAGACCCCCTAAACTTTTGAGAAATATCACTTTGACCCCCTGAATTGTAAAAGCTTACAAACGGAATCCCCTAAAATGTTAGATAACCTCGTAATAATTAATAAAAAATTTATTTCACACCCCGTAAATAACCTAAAATTTATTATTTTAAGAAATGCATTTATTTTTTTAAAAAAATTTAAGTTCAAATAAATAGATTTTTTTTTCAGCAATTTATATTACTTATTTATTCATATGTAAAAAAAATATTATTTTATTTTTTCTCAATCATATATTATTCTCAAATTTTTATTTTTATTTTTGAGTCATTAAAATTCTAGTTGATGCATATTAAAAAAAGTGCATGTTAATATTTCTTACATGATTACAAAAATTAAAAAACAAAAATAGAAGTAAAAAAATTTAATCACCTCACAATAAATTAAAATTACTTAATAGGGAATGAAAGATCAAAAATCATTTGAGAATAATAAATAATTTAAACAATTTTTCATTTCTTACACTTAAAATTAAAATTAATCTTTATTTGAATGAAGAAATTATTTTAGAATAATAAAATACTCAATTAATTTATTATGTATGATACTTAAAAATCTATTTCTCTATCTTTATTTATCTCATTTAAACTATTTTTATTAAATTAAATCTTAAAATTTATTTCTCAACTTCATTAATGGTTGAATTTTTATTTTATTTTTTATAAAAGTTCAAAAACTTCTTGTGAAAAAAAATAGAGTCAAGAAATTACATTTATATTTTAAAAAATTATAAAAAATAAATAATAATTTCATATAGATTTAAGAGGGTAAATTAAATTACGTTTATATTTTTTTTCTTTTGAAAGTGTTTTATTTTGTTGTTTGTTTAAATCAGTATTAAAGTCAGATTTCTCGGTCTTGTCAATAAAATTATGAGTATTGGATATACAGAAGAAGTAAAATTAAATAATTTAAATAATAACAATTCGCTATAAATAATAATAGAACCAAATAAAGGTGAGAAATTAAAAAATAAAGAAAAACTTTAACCATTAAAGAATGTGAGAAATTAATTTTAAGATTTAATTTAATAAAAAATAGTTTAATTGAGAAAAACAAAGATGGAATAATATATTTTAAGTATCATACAACAAATTAATTGAGTATTTTAGTATTCTAAAATAATTTCTCCATTCAAGTAAAGATTAATTTTATTTTTAGGGGTAAGAAATGAAAAATTATTTAATTGTATATTATTCTCAAATGATTTCTTGATCTTTCATTCCCTATTAACTAATTTTAATTTATTGTGAGGCAATTTGATTTTTTTTACTACTATATTTATTTTTAATTTTTTTTAATCATGTAAGAATAACCTTTTTTTTAAAAAAAAAATATGCATCAATTAGAAATTTAATAACTCAAAGATAAAAATTAAAATTTGTTAAATATCTGAACAATTTAGGGATAAATAATTTTCTTAGATATAAATAAATAAGTAAGACAAATTGCTGGGAAAAAAATCCATTTGTTTCAACTTAAAAAAAAAAGAAATGAAAAAATAAATTTAAATAATAAATACATTATTTATAATTGATAAAAATACTGTTGTTTTAATATGGTCTGAAATAAGTCTTATAAGTATCGTATTAATTATTAAGATCTTATTCTAAACTAGGGTCAATTACACTGATACCCCTTGTAATTTGGTTCAATTACATCCCACCGCCTAATGTTTTAGAAATTACATTCTTACCCCTATGGTTAATAATCTCATTTCACAAATCTCCCTACTTATATAAAAGGCAATAACTCCTAATAGAAAAATAGAGAAAATTACATTGAACACAAACCCTCTTACTTATATAAAAAGCAACAACTCCTGGTAGAGAAATAAAGGAAATTACATTGAAAAGAACAAAATGTAAAGCAAAGTAAGAAAAAGAGATAACGTATGAGTTCAATATTTTCATTCTGTCTAAATAATTACAATGACATAGGGTTAGTGTAATTTTTCAAACGTCAAGGGGTGATATGTATTAAATCCAAACCTCAAGGGGTGCAAGTGTGATTTACCCTTTAAACAATTTGGGTGCTAAGTTAAAATATGTATAGATCTTTAATAACATATATGCAAAACTTCAGGTGAAGTAAACGAATTTTTTTATTTAAATAGCTTATTAGTTCAAAGACGGCAATATGGTCATTTTGTATATAAAAGTAACAATGTTTGTGCTAAATTTACAAATTGGAAGAATTTTGATAAGAAAAACTGCAAAAGATTTCTGTAATTATTGAAACCATAAAGGAAGTTCCTATATTTGTCAGATACCTCAGGAGAGGAAAGTGTAATTTACCCTTATAAAATTAACAAGCACAACTCTATGAGAAAATCGATGATTTTCCTTTATCATAACTGTTGTTGTTTTTTTCTTTTTCTTTTTTCTTTTTTTTTTTTAGCAGATTTATTTTTGTTATTTGTAGTTTGTTGTTTAGTTGGCTCTCTAAGGTCTTCTTGTTTTAATCTTGTATGTTGTTTGTTTTATTTTAATACAACTGATTTTCCTAACACACACACACACACACACACACACACACACACACACACACAACACACACACACACACAAGGTACAACTCATATATCATCAATTTTTCATTGAACGTTTTTATATCTAAATGTCAATACAATGCTAAAATATAAATAAATAAAGGGGAAATTATCTAAAATCCCTCCACTGGAACTGTTATTTGGTAAAAATGATAGCGTAATTTATTTTGATTCATAAATCCCTAAAAAAGAGACGCATAATTAAGTAAAAACAAAATATAAAATAAAATAAAAAATTCTTGGATAATATTGTCAAAGTACAATGTCTAAGGAAGAGACGCATAATTAGGTAAGGACAAAATAAAATATCTTTTCTTTTTTCTTTAATAATATTGCCAGAGTTACCGTGAAATAGAATAACATATTATTATCAAACAAAATAATGTGATACTATTTACATTAATTTCGACGGTATTTTTTTTTAAAAATCTCATAATCAATATAGATCTTATTTGATATATCTTCATAAAAAAATTGTAAAAATGCTAATTTTATTAAAAACCAATATCTAGATCCAAAATAATATTATTTTAAAATTTAATATTTTGGTAATAGTGATATATTTTAAACTTTTCAAAGAAAACTTTTTATGTTTCTTTAATGTATTAAAATTTTGTTATGAAGAAATTTTGACCAAATTTTCTTAAAAATAAATCAAAATATTAGGAAAACAGAATGTAACAATTGTTAACTGAAAGACGATACAACGACAACAGCCATAGTTGACGGGGTAAAGTTCCCAGCCTTCTTTTACCTGTTTCCTTGTTCGCTTTCCTTATGTCTGTTGGTGTATTTTTTTTATTTTATTTTATTTAGCCTTCAATTCCAACAACCATAATAAAGCTTTCTAGAAAAGGCCATTCTCAACTTTCTAGTACAGAAACCAACTTATTAACCACTGCACCTACAAATTTCCAGCTCATCTAATCATATTATACACACCGTGCTATACCAGAGACTCCAAATAATCTATTAATTTTTTTACAAATTGATAAAATATTTAATAAATTATTTGGGTCTAACATTTTCCAATACACACCACCACCAACTTTACTTTCAGTCTACTTAAAATGACACCAGTGATTGAAAAGATGAAAACAAGCTTGCTGTTAGGGCCTACCTCACTTCCTTCAC
This sequence comes from Camellia sinensis, assembly GCF_004153795.1. Classification (NCBI taxonomy): domain Eukaryota; kingdom Viridiplantae; phylum Streptophyta; class Magnoliopsida; order Ericales; family Theaceae; genus Camellia; species Camellia sinensis. The sequence goes on from NW_021024687.1 coordinate 4,597,908, forward strand.
ATATACCCACCCAAAAAAGGAGATAAACAACTCAATGAAAGAGAGACTTTGGGACATTTAATGGATAATTGCACTTTGCCATGGTTGAACCCGACAAATATATGTTGTTGTTCATCATTACAGTTCCAATCAGACTTCAATCAAAAACATGGTAGGGGTTAGGCACTGGACCTGCATATCAATTGCTCAAATTTCCATCCATGCGCGAGGGTAGCAGTTTATATCAGTCATAAAGAGCCTTCATAAACACACTATCGCAATAGTTCAAAATATTCATCCATTTCTCATGAGGTTAATTAATCACTAACAAAAACAAATATATGGTAACATCAAAATGATCAAACTTCACAGATACATTATAGTTGGACTTGATAAATAAAGTGTCCCAAATTCGCATTTTATTCACCTCTTCCTTGAATCACATGTCAGTTTATGTGTCTCTTCTCTGTATCTTCCTGCTATTCAGACCATCATCTGAACATTCAAGAAATGCATATCCTTAACATAAACACACACACACACACACGCATGCACAAACAGAGATAGAAAGAGAGAGAGTTCCTGATTAGTCATGTTTGCTGACCTGCTCTGCCAGGAGCCATGTAAGCAATGCACTGTGTTTGCCTGCTTGCACATCCCTCTCATATTGTCAGTCAAGAGTAGAAGTTTCGCATCAAATTCATCAAGCATTCGCCACTTCTTGAATATGTTGAGACTGGCTTTTACCAGGTGGAATAAAAATCAGATCTTCCCAGCCGGAGTTCTTCTCACTCATCTGGCATCAAACAAGGAAAGTAATAACATGTTGGCAATAACTTGTTCGTATGAGGCAAAAAGAATGACCAACTCCACAAATCCAGCATTCAGATCCTCTTACCTCCATTTTTTTAAGAACATCTTCCAAACTTCCCACCTGTAGAAAGAAATAAAAACAATGACTATGCTAACCTTACAGCACGAGTTACAAATTAACCCCACATTTTAGTTAAAATAAGGAGAGATAAATAATTTAAAAAATTAAATCTCTCAGAGAAAAAGCCATGATTCAAAGCATGAAACCTGAGCTAAAATTTATTCTAGGTCTTTTTTCTTGTCAAATTAAGAAATATTCTCTAGATTTCTTGAATCTTCCGGAACATACTTCTGCACCTCTGTTATACTGTCAACTATGAATTGAAAATAACCAAGTCCAACTCGTACATGATGCATATGAATATCACATAGAAGGGTGATAATCGAACTTTAGATTGTCCATCCAATTTATTTATGTCAACATTTCATAATGATTCAATCATCCTAACTTACTGCATCACATATTTGAGATGGGAACCATCATATGTAAGATTCCTGAAAATCTTAAAGGAGGTTTTATTGCCAGAGAAATTAGGCTTCTCCCATGGTGATTTACAGCACCCCATTGGTAATATGAAAAAAACGTACTGGAAACAACCAAACAATTTTTTCCATAGCACTGCCCATTTGAAAACAAGCATAGATATTTCCAAGAGGGTTTTTTTTTTTTTTTTTTTTAAATTGCCTTTTTAGCCCGAGTTTGGATATTTCAAAAATTGGTGCATCAGTGTGGTGCCTAAATTCACTTTTTGCCACTCTTTATCATATCTCAGAGTCGAGCATTGATTTTGACAGACAATTGTAAAAGATTTAAACATGACAACTGCACAACCATATCAATACAACAATTTTGGTGATCTGTTATTGTCCATGTTCAACTGTCAGGATGCCAATCATTGATAAAGAAAATGATCCAATAAGAATGTCGTTATAACAATATGAAATAAATTTATCAAGAAAAACTTCTGAAGTTAGGGAGAGAATGAGCTGCTACTCCGCACACACACAAGAAAAACCAGATCTGCTAAAGCTGCAATTTCAGAGTATTACTCCTAAAACACACGCACACACGCACACACGCACACGCACACATGCGTGTACCAAAAGAAAAGAAGGGGGTGTTATGATTAGGCGTTGATACCATGATGTGTTGAGAAACACCTGGTCCCCTTGATGCTCTTGAGATTGTTGACAGTTCCTTTTCTATGTCTTCCTGTCTCAGCCACAAGCACAAGATAAAGTCACACACTCAAAATTGCATCTTCTGAAGTGCTGAATTCTAAACAACATTACATCTCTATTGTGTAAAAGACAAACCTTTCGGAAATATATTGGGCAGTAACGTTTGTTTCTCTTCTTCACAACCAGAAGGTCTGACTGGAAACATAAAAAAACAATTCTTTTATATGAGTGGGCACACGTGCTCCCTGATAATTGGAGGTTCCAAAAGCATATATGATCTCACATTAATCATATAGGCACATGCACACACATTAGCTCTATTTATCAACACAATTCCAGAGATGACATAACTAACAATTTTAAAATAAATTATATTTCATAGGAGGCAAAATAAATGCAAACAACTACATCACACACACACACACACACACAAAAGGCCACCTGCGCACCAAATAATACACAGATCCAGAAACAATATTTCAACCCCATTGAACTGATCAGTAACAGCTACTAATCCTAGATTAATATTTAAACCAATCAGTATTTTTTCAACCTTTAGTTTTGACGTGAAGGGCATTGTGGATAGAGCATATTGTTGAAAGTGTGACAAAATATCTCATACAATGTCACTTATATGTAACCAGAATTATATTAAGGGTAAATTACAAATACACCTCTTGAGATTTGCTTAAAATACAAATTGTCCCCTGTGGTTCTAGAAATTACAAATGCATCCTTGTTAGAATTTATAATTTAATAGAATTGACAGAAAAAGTGAAATTAACTATCCTCCTATACAACAATGAAATTTCCAGAACTATTAATTGAAATATATTGTTGGCATCATTAAAAACTATTAATTGACTTAATGGTTGAGTAATGAAAGGAGTTATTTGTTATGCGATTAGAAATTTCAAGAGATGAGATGTAATTTTCATAACCACAAGGGGGGCAATAATTTGGGTTATTTACATAGAGACCCCCTAAACTTTTGAGAAATATCACTTTGACCCCCTGAATTGTAAAAGCTTACAAACGGAATCCCCTAAAGTATTGACATGTTTTACTTTGACTTCCTAAACTATAAAAGTCCACAAACGGATCCCAAAACTATTGATGTTTTTCACTTTGGCCCCTTCCGTTACTGCACCATGAGTTAAACCAAACTTTTCACCTTTTTTAGACGAAAATACTCTTCAACACTATATATATTTACAATTCCATTATTATTGTTTTTTTAAATATTCTTTGTAAATATATTTTTGTAGAAAGAATACTAAAACAACAATGATTCATCCCACTAATTTGAGAGCACTAATTGACCACTAATGAGGTGGAAATTCAAAAAAAAAAAAAAACACGAGCAAAACATCCCATCATGTGGGACTCACACCACTTTAGAGCTATTAGTGCTCCTCTTTTTAGTGGTCTCACTCATTTTTCTTAAAAAAGTAATAATAATAAAATAAAATAAAACTCATAATATATATTTATAAATTAGTTAGTTTGATGAATGCTTACCTTGAAATTCATGCATCCCAAAAATTTCCTTCCAGGATTATTCTCTGTGAATTCAGTTCTCAAAGGAAATCTCATGCCACAGTAGCAGTATGCATCACCCAAGTTTTGTGGTTGTTGGCAACTAGATGTGATTTTCTACTTGTTTGAGATTGTGTTACTACAAGATGCCATTTTTTTAGTGTTTGGGAAATTATAGAGGAAGAGGTTCAAGGAGAGGCACTGGAGGAAAATTGAAAGGAAGTGCTGCTGGGTGTGTTATATAAAGTGTTGAAGGGTATTTTCATCTCAAAAGTGTTAAAATTTTGGTTTGACTCACGAGGCAATAATGGAAGGTATCAAAGTGAAACATTAGGTGGTTCATTTGTACGCTTTTATAGTTTATGGGGTCACAGTGATACTTCTCGATAGTTTAGAGGGTCCATTTGTACACTTTTATAGTTTATGGGGTTAAAGTAATACTTTTTGATAGTTTAGGGGGTCTCCATGTAAATATCCCTTAGTATTTTAAGTAAACCTTAGGAGGTGTATTTGTAATTTACCCTTATATTAATTGAAGGGTCAAACACCCCTAAGCTAACCTTCATGCGCGTGTGTGTGTGTGTTCTACATTAATGTTTGGCAATGCTTTTAACATAATTTCTGAATCGTCAAATTCAGTCAGTCATTCAATATTATTTTCTTTGGGACAAAAATCATATCTTTTAATTTCCATCAAAAAACTTCATTCTGGTAACAACCTAATAATGACCTGTCACATATTGTTACCCTTAAAATAGTGACAGGCAACACATTAGGCGCAGTAGCCATGCATCATGACATGATTATCTGGAAGCAAGGAGAGGAATTATATTTAATTTAATAATACACAGGCATACCTGGAAAACTGGAACTCCATCAAACCCGCTCTTGCTATCTGAAGCTTTCAGCTGGCAAGCATGAAAATTAAATGTGAGCCAATTGAGTACTGCAGGTGACAAAATTAAATACAAATTGAGTAATGTCCAGATCAAGCAAGTATGAGTTTCGGACTCATTTGATGTTGGTAGCTGAGGTGCACTCCGGTCAGAAATTCCCCTTCCAAGAATACATACAACAGGTTAAAACTTACTACCACATGACATAAGACACCACAATTTGTACCCCTTTTTTCAATACTTCAAAACCTATCAGAACATGGATGACATTACATGAAAGAAAACAAAAAAATATTGAGTAGAAGATTGGAAGGATATGCCCAAAGTCATAATCCAAGACCGGCAGAAAGGGCCCCTAAATTACAGAATGTGGGAAGCTCCTGTCATAACAAATGTCAATGCCACAAGAAGCCTACATAGTGGAACAATGTACTTACTGCATCCAATAGAACATCTATTTGTTCCCATAAAATAGATTCAAAATGCCAAAATATGTTGCTTTTTGCAAACCTGTTGTGCACTCAAGGGCCAGCTATGTCCCTAAGTTTAAGAAGCAACATTAAGATACAAATTTATTTAAGTAAATAATTGTTCATTAGACTTCAGCAATTCCATTTAGGGTTCCATCATTTGCACTAAAGATTTATCTCAAAGGTGATAGTTCTGATTTTGAGTCAACTAATAGAGCAATGCTCTTAAGAAGCCCTCAATTAGAATCTTGATGGCAGGATTGTTACACCAATTGTACTTGTGTTACTCCCCTTTTGGCGTACATTAATATAAGACCTCTTTAATTATCAAAAAATTGTTGGAAAATTATGCATTCCATATTATAGCATTAGATCAAATCATTCTTCTGATCACACCTGCTCATTTGCTAGAGTATTGTCCTGAGTAATCTTCAAATTAATAGCGTTGACTTCTATCCACTCCAAAAATACATTATTTATGTCTGTCGCATCAATATTTTTAATTCATATACTCATTCAAATAAACTGAAATAAATAGCACTTCAGTGATTAGATTGGAGTGAAACCAGAGATAGATATGAAACCATTGGATGGTTCATGACTTGATCCAAGAGATTTTGTAAAAAGGAAGGATGACTGTTGACCAAAAAAGGTAAATGTTTTATCATTCCTCTAGATCTTATCATCATAAATTTTCATTTTCCTATTCCAGAAAAATAAATAAATAAATAAAAATAAATATTAGAAAAAGCATATTTTCTTGCAATAAATCACATCACACGATCATTACTTTAGCTGATCATCAAAATTACTTGACAAGAATTAGCCTAATAGTAGAAGTTCTACTAAAAATATCCTTTCTAATGCAATGCCATAATTGCTATTTGTCATTTAGCACTTGTTTCGATATCTTACAGCAGTGATGAATCAAACTAGTTTGGAAGAAACCTGATCTAGAGCATAGCAAAAATGATAAGCAACTATGTATCTGAACTTTTTATTAGGATAAATTCACATAGGACTATAAGGGATCTTCTCTTAATGATGGGATATTTTGAAATATAAGAACAAAGAACAAGCCAATATTTTGAGTAAAGATAAAGATATGCAATTTCAAAGAGGGCAACACCAGCAAAAGATCAGCTTTACCAAATACCAACAATGCAACTTTTGCCAGTTTTTGAACCATTTACAAAAAAACTGGTAAAGGACTGATGCTGTATTGCAATCAATTATAAATTGAAATGACACTAGAGCACTGCCAATACAGCTACCTCCTCAAACTAGAAAACAAATTAATCACACACCTCTAATGCATTCTTTATTTGAATCGGATCTGGTAAAAACCGAAATGCAATTCCTTCAACCTTCAACATATAGACCTATAAATTGAGGGAAAGGAGAAAAAGCAGCAGATCATGTCAAGATGCTAACAAGTAATGGCAAAATCAAATAACAACATAAATAAAATGTAAATAATTTGATAGCGAAACCGTGGTTAATTACTAAAAATAGAGCACGCAGCTCGTGAAGTTTAACACTTTATCCATAATCAAAGTAACTTGCTACACAGTAAATGTTCTTTGATAAGTGGGGAAAAAAGTCATCTGACGTTTAAATAAAAATATATTATTATTATTATTAAATCAAATTGTGAACGAAATATTAAATTTTTTTTCTACCCTTTTTTCGCATAAGGGGGCCTGAGTAAGACCAGGAACAGAGAGGGTCAAGAGTGGGCTCCAATTGGTGAAAATAAAGCTAGGTAGATGGAAAGGTCTTTTGATGAAGGAGAAATTGGGGAGGCTATTTTTTATTGTGAAAAAGATAAATCTCCGGGTCTAGATGGTTTCTCTATGAAAGTTTTTCAAGATTGTTGTGATATGGTGAAAGGAGACTTGATGAGAGTCTTTGCATAATTTTTTGAGAATGGAGTGGTGAATGCAAGTACAAAAGCAATGCTCATTTGCTTAATTCCTTAAAAAGACAAGTCTCTGAAGATTTCATGATTTTAGGCCAACCACCTTGGTTACATCTTTATATAAAATCTTGGGTAAAGTGTTATCAAAGAGATTGAAGGCAGTTTTGGTGGATACTATCTCTTTAGCTCAAGGAACTTTTATTGAGGGACGTGATTCTGGATGTTGTGTAGGCTACGAATGACGTAATTGAAAATTATATAAGATCAAACGTGGAGGGTGTTATTTTTAAAGTTGATTTAGAGAAAACATATGATCATGTGAATTGGCAGTTCTAGAATTTTGTAAAATGTAGAAATGGATTGGGAAGAGATGGAGGAAATGGATTCAAGGTTGTTTGTCTTCTCTTGTAAACTGTCGATCATTGTTAATGGTAAGACAGGGAAAGTTTTAAAGCATATAGGGGTCATAAGCAAGGGATCTGTTATCCCCTTTATTGTTGACTTTAGTGGCGAAAATTTTGGGTAGTATGGTAGATAGAGCTAGAATGGGTGGTTTGGTGAATGGCTTTATTATTGAGAGGGAGAGGGTGTCTTTGTCCCATTTACAGTTTGTAGATGATATTATCTTTTTCTCTTCTGGGGATGGTTCTGAGGTAGTGAATTTGCTTTCGTTGCTAAGAATTTTCGAGATGGATTCAGGCCTTAAAGTGAATTTGAATAAAAGTTGCATTGTGGGAATTAACATCCAACATGATAGAATCAAGAGGTTGGCGGGGTTTCTAGGGTTTTCCATTAAGAAAATTCCGATTAAGTATATGGGGCTTTCTTTGGGTGCGCAATCCTCAAATGGAGTCATTTTGAGCCCCAATAATAGAAAAGATAGGTAAGAGGTTGGAAGGTAGGAAAAGAGCCTTATTTTCTAGAGGAGGTGGAATTATACAAGTTTACAAGGGGCATAACCCAAGCTATTCCTACAGACAAAACAACAATCTACTGCACCCCCCCTCACCCGGGGGGGCGAGATAGGGGGAAGTGGAATTACATGGGTACAATCAGTGTTGTGTAGCATTCCCCTTTATTATTTGTCAGTGTTTAGAATTCAGGGTGGGATAGCCATGAAAATTGAAAAATTGATGAGGGGCTTTCTTTAGAAGAATGGGTGAAGGGAGAAAAGACTACTTGGTGAATTGGGAAACTATTTCTCTTCCTAAAGATAAACGGGGATTTTCCATTGAGAATATAGTGGCAAGGAATATTGTTGCACTACTAGGCAAGTGGTTATGGAGATTTCTCCTGGAAGACAATTCATTATGACACTCCATATTAAGAGTAAATATGGGATTCAAGCAAATGGTAGGCCTCTTTCTATGGTTAATAGGGTTAATGGTCGTGTGCCATGGAAGCCAATTTTTAGAATTTTTCCTTTCTTTTCTAATTTCATTTCACTGAAAGTAGGTAATGGTGAGTACACTTGATTTTGGGAGGATGTTTAAATGGGGGACTCCTCATTTGATGCTTTGTTTCCACATTTGAATCGATTGACACGTCCGCATGATGTTTCCATTGTGACTACGGCTCATTCCTTTGTAGTTCTAATTTCTTGGGACTAGAACTTCTTCAGAAATCCTAATGTTTGGGAGACTCTTAAGTTGATTTCTTTGTTGCCATGCTTGATAGTTTTTCCTTGAGACCAAGTATCAATTACCAATTGGTGTGCTTTCTTCACTCTTCCAGGATCTTTTCATGTAAATCCTTTTTTGACAAAATCATTGATACCTCCATTGTTTACTTCGTGTTTCAATTTAAAAGAATTTGGAAAGTGGTTGTATCTATCAAAGTTAACGTTTTCATGTGGACTATGTTTCATGGAAGTATCATGACTAATGACTCATTAAAAGAAGACCTAAATGCAATCTTTGTCGTTAATGGTATATATCATGTGCAAGACGAAAGAGGAATCTTTGGATCACTTATTTTTGCATTACTAGGTGGTTTTGATTTTCTAACATCGCCTTTTTCAATTGGTGAATGTTTGTTGGACGGCTCCGACTAATTGTATCCAAATGATTTAGATTGATTTTTGGGGTTTAGGCAGCCACAAGAAAGCTAAAGCTTTGTGGAGTTGTTATCACCTTCTCATTCTCTGGGTGGTGTCGTTGGAACGGAATGTTATGATTTCTAAGACAAATCTAAGGAAATTGAGTCTTTACAAGATAAAATTTAATACATGGCTTCTTTTTGAGCTTCTGTTTCCAGTTAAAGGGATTCCTTTCTTTTTGATTTCTTCACGTCGGACAATAGCGTGTCATGTGTAGTTTTTGGGGTCTTGTTTTTCTTTTTTCTTGTGACTTGTATTGTGGTGGACTTCTTGTCCTCTTGATTGTACTTTTTTAATCTTCATATTTACTTTTCGTTGCTGATATAAAAAATAAATAAATAGGTGAAGAAAACGTGGAATGATTTAGCAAAATATTGTATTTTAAACAACTATTTATAAAAATACAACACATTTGAAGCTATTTAGCAAACTTTTTTGAAATCACGATTTTAATTAATATTGCATTTTCAAGTTGCAATTTTGCATTGAGTTGGCAACTTCGCAACATTGCCAGCATGGTGAAATTGATATTTTAAAAATAAAATCGCCTGTTGAAAATGCATTTTCACCTATCAATGAAATCGCAAGTTTAACATGCTTACAAATTTCATTTTTAGATAAGATAGAATGATTGAAAAAGGAAGGTTTAATTTATGGATATAGTGAAATCATATATTCAACCTTCACTTTTACAAAAAAGCAATCTTCAATCAAACATAAGTGAAATTTATGGATTATATCGTGAGAATCAAGAGAGAAAGATTCGGTGAAGGACAAAGTTTGACTCAATTGCATAGAGAGATTGTTCCACGTTTCATACAACAACAAAAAATATATATATCAACACATATATACATATATTTCAGTAGCTATGCTGAGATATATACATCAATTGCTGTGCAATATTTATGAAATAGCAGGTTGTAAATTCAATTTCCTGTATTTCTTAGTGCCACACCAGATCCTATGCCAAGTTGCCATGTGACCACCTCACCATGAAATCAAGTGAAAATGTAATTTCAACATGAAATTTCAAAGATTGTTGTATTTGTTGAATAGTTCCCAAACTATGGTACTTCTATGATTAGTTTTCCAAAATACAATATTCATCCAAAAAGGCCCGGTAATGTGCCATCTAGAGGCCAATCCAATAACTAGTTTTAAAAACCAATCTCTGACTTTTAATACTAAATTTTCATTTAATCAGCTATCTAATGTCAGCAGTCTTATGTAGCATTATGAAATCAAAATGCACAAGTAGTGTCGCAAATAATTTCTTATATCATTCTCTAATCAGCTAATGTAGTTACAAAATCCCCAAAACGGTCAAAATTTTCAAATAATTTCCTTTGCCCATCAATATGTTGGCCCTTGTGATTATCCAGAATGTTTATTAACACTCGTAGCACCGCAAAGTTTAAACCTAATGCCATTTCTAGCTAAACTTTGTTCATATTTCTTCAGGTTAGGGTATTATATCCTCGTGCACCAATTATGTTTACAAGTTAGGTATTTGTTTTCCACATAGCAAATAGCAAAGCAAAAACTAGAATTAAAAACAAAAGTCCCAAAGCAGTAACCTGGTCAAGTGTAATAGGAACAACCCTAGCCTTGCTTCGCAATTCCCTCTTCCGTGACTGAACCTGAAAAAAGTGACACATTCAAAACTAAACAAATCAATTCAAATCCAGTAAGAAATAAATTATGTGTAATTAGAGAGAGAGAGAGAGAGAGAGAGAGAGAGACTTGAGCGAGAAAGGCTTGGGCGTCTTCGTGGCGAAAGCAAAGCAAGCCAATGGATTTGAGGGAATTGGGATCAGAAATGAGCACGAACTCGTTGTTGGAGTTGCTGACGGTGTACACAGACGTTCCGGAGAGAGTCTTCGCCACGTGGTCGGAGCTCAGAAGAGCAACATCGAACGCGTGCTTTCCCTGCTGCGACTGCGACTGCGACTGAGACTGAGACTGAGACACCGACTCCGACACAGATGCAAAAGGTAAAGAACAAAAAGAAGAAGAAGACGACGGTGGTTGCCGCCAACGCTTCTGCGCAGCCGCCGGCCGAGGCCAGTTGGCGGCGAGTTTCTTTGTGTCGTCGATTCGACTAGCGAGTTCGGCCCCGAGTCGGAGACAATGTTGGTGGATAAAGGATGATAGAGAGAGAAGAGGATTGGGGGTCCCTAATGAAGGTTTTGGAGACTCCATTGTCACTGAGACAACACAACCGGAGGAAGAAGAAGAGAAATCAAAGAACCAACTGGTTTTTATTGTGCACTAGTTCGACTGATTGATACTACGGAGTTGTGGAAAAAAGTTATAAATAGAAAAATATTTTAGAGTTTTAAAACAGAAGAATTCTAAAGTTTCATTTAGCAATTAAGCCTTGTTTTTCATCTACTATATAATCCATCTTTTTATCTTTTTATCTTTTTTTATCACATCACCTCTTTATTTTTCTACACATCTTTTCATAAAAAGATAAAAAGTACACTTTTTTAGTACACCCCAAACCAACCCTTAGATTAGATTGGAGGGTGTTGTTAGGTTTGCAGAGATTCATTACGGATTTTGTTTCGATAATTCAAATCGTTAATGTGAAAAATTCGTCGATTACTATATACCTGTAAACAATCACGGTTATCGGGTATCGATAACAACGTGATTAAATCAGTTTTATATGAACAAAAAAGACAGTGAACAAATTAACGGTTGACAGAAAACTGATCCAATGAGATAGCTATCGATATCCGATTAATGTGATTTTTTGTGAGTATATAGTACTTGACGATGTCTATATATTAAAATATTCAAATTATCGAAACGGAATCTATAAATCCCTACAAATCTAACAAAATCCTCCGATCTAATCTCAACTAGAGG